>JAQFYC010000509.1:0-54050 GCA_034694165.1 Tomocerus mixtus
CGTACGTAATATAAAGCATATACCCCGAGATATCGCCTTATTATTACATGAATGATAGAATAGAACCCACATAAGGATCAGGCTTACGGTCACCACCATCGCCTTACTCCTTACACATTCAGAGTGTCTCGAGATAACACACACATTATAAAGCAGTATATTTACTAGGTAACGTACCTACTACAGTGTTAGCCGCATAAATAAATTCCAAAAGACACCCCAACCTCATTAATGTCTCTTGCACAGCATCTCCTCAACTCTTTAGGCTGCTACTCACTAACTTACCATTGACATTTACTACATAATTCCCTTTTTCAGTTGACAACCATATAACTCGAGTCTATACTCGGACTTGGTTACGTAACCTCCACTTATGCATATCCAAATAACAAAATAAGTCTGTGTCTTGTCTTTCCTTGTCTTGTGAGCAGAACTATGATTGCCTCCACAGTACAGTACACTAACGTAAGTGAAGTACAATATGGTATTTCAGTTTATGTTTTGGGCATGCCTCTCCTCCTCATTCAGCAATATATTATCCTCAATTTCCAATGCTATGTCGTTTTAAATGTTTAAACTTTACTTCAGGCTCAGTTCTCTACCCTCAATAGTGTACCAGGATAGTATAGTTTACTCTATTATGTCATCAGAGGATATATGTATGTATTTATATCTGGATATGAATCTATACACACATCTACACATATTTGTACTTATGTTGTGTACGTACTTCTGTTTATTATGTAAGTAGGAATCCAACTTCACTCAATCAACAAGTCTATTCAGATTATTGAATCTTCCCTTTAAAAAATTGATACTTTAAAAGGACTAAATGCATAATTGATGATGGATGAGGAAAACTACTTTTTTGTACGACAGTTTATTGACACGTGGTTGGCATGATGTGACACAACATTCGCAAGTGGTCTTGTCTGATTCTATGTCTATCTGTCTTCTTCAAATGAAATGAAATGTTGAGGTAAGGGAAGAGACTAAATATTTGAGAAACCTCATTGTCATACACACAGAGTAGGCTTAACTAGGCATATGCTAAATTGACAAATACAAGACAGAGTACCCATGTACGTAAATAAGTGCCAGTTTTTACTCAACAGTTTAGAACTTTCTTCGAATGTCATTTCACTGTAAACATTTGTCTACGTATTATACATACAAATCCAAACTTTCCTTTACTTCGTACGACATACAAACTTTGTATTGTAGAAAGTTGTCTCCCTGTGCTTACAAACGTACCCAAAATTTATTTCTGATCTATTTATATAGTAAAACATTTCTTTTCTTTTCAATCATATACACACAGAGCTGTTTTAAAGTTTGATAAACCCTAAATTAGAGTATTTATGGAGTGTATTAAAGATACAAAATTTAATGTACTCTATTATTGTGGCCCTCTGGTATATAATTACATCCCTATACATACTTAGTTCATGAAGCATTGTTATTTGGCCTGCTTTTCTGTAACAAAGTAAACATTATTCATTTATTGCCTAAAAATACATTAAGAATTTAGGGGATTGTCCTACGTAACTAGTATTCTACGTGAACTTGCTTGTGAAGTACGTATTTCCAAAATTATCCCGACTACTGCAACAAGGTGATACTGCAAGAAAAAAATTGCTCCCTATTTTTCCAATAGTTATAATGTCATGTTAGCAATTTTGTGTTGTCAGCCGAGTAAGTGGTGATGTGTGATGTGTTTTTGAGTGAAATGACGTGAAAATGATAATAGGATGTTCTATGTAACATACGCTGTATATATTGGATTTTCTAAACGCTTCTGTTCTGATAGAATGACTGAGCAGATAGGGATAGGGTGTAGAAGGAAAAGCAACATATATATAGATTGATATAATAATAATAGCTATGGGTAAACCATGGTAATAGTAAATGATATGATGGAAGTGGAAGTAAATGCAAGGTAAGCTGTTTGCTGAAGACTGATATTAACCTATTTCCTGAGTAAGTGAGTTTCTCAAGAGTGTAAAGGGCCGTGGAGAGAGAAGATGATTGGAGTTGGACGTGTTGAATGGGGAGCTCGATAAATGATAGAGAGGGATGGTAAAAAGAGAGGATTAGGTCTACTACGTACTATTACTATACACTACCTACTTGCTAACTGCTACTGCTTATTCTATGCTCCTTTTTGCTCTGCTCTGTTACCCGTAATTTTCTCCAAGGTGCATTACCTAAGTTACTAAACCCTTACGGAATATCATATTATTATCATTATTACTATAATGTATAGGAACTTGTTATCCCCACATAATCTTTCCTGTCCCTTATGTACCTACATGGTTGCATTTATAGTGTACATATGTACAAGAGTAAATATGTTGTAGACTTAGAAATCGATTACGCTTCAGGGGTACCTCAATTTGTGTACTTTAAACATTTTTTATTTATTGAATAATTGAAGTGTTTCAAAATATTTTTGTAGCGAATAATTTATATTCAGTAATACTACAATTGTCAGATATGATCTCGAAGTGGTCATCCTAAAATTCAAAATTAATATTTTAAATGCCCGAATTTCTCCCATAAAATTGTACTACATACAAATACTCTTCCATATATTTATTATGCAATTTTACAATATGATCATTAACTATATGACAGTTTTATGAACTATGATTACTATAAAATTTGTACTATGTTTTTATGTGAGATTAATTGTATGCTCTTGAAAAATGGATCCATAATTACTGAATTGTGTCCTCAGAACCGCCAGGTGAAATTGGGTATCGAAGACTGCGACATATATTTGTACATTAAAGTATTTATAGATACTAGAAAGAATAGTCCTTTCCTTTCTTCTTATAATCACACATTCGTGTTCCTGCTGTGCCATAATGTAACATCCTCGTTTTGAAGCTTTAGTCCCTATAGTTGATTTGATTACATAAGGAACAACGAAACTGTTAGTATAAATTATGCTCATTGCCTGAAAGTTAAACAGGCCATTAATATACATGGTTTATCATAATTGCAATCGAATTATCTAGATTAGAGCAAGTCTGAGACACCTGAACTATTTGCATTAGTGTTGTAAAGCGTCAGTGTGGAGGATATTATGAAAATACAATTTGTAAGTCGGTATGTAATGTGAAACGCAGTGTGCTGTAGCTATTCTCTTACTCCTTCTGTACTGTAGTATACTATATATGTACAGCATGTAGTAAATATTACTATAGTACAGATAGAGCAAACTGTGTGCTATGGTATGGTGTGAGTGAGAGAGTCAAGTAATGTGATGGGATGAGAGAAGAGAGCTAGCACCTTAGGCTGTCTATCCGAGTGAGTGACACATCATTATTCCTCGGCCGTCATTTCCGGCGAATGTTTTCTCAGCAGATTCACTCGGTGTCTTGTCTTGTCGGGCGGGTGGCAACATCACCAGCTTTCAACTCTACTTCTTCAGTTCCTCTTCTCGCACTTACTCACATCACATCCACATCCATAGCCTACTCTGTGTACTTATTTAAGGATATACATAATACTATGACCAAACTCTAACTCTAATCGTAAGACATGCTAGGCTAACCTCCTTCCTTTTACTTAACGAAACTTAAGTTACTATTCTCATACTATTTATTTTTAAGTGAGTAACTACCTACTGTATGTAAAGGATGAAGGAGCAAAGTAAAGCGATGAAGTTACTATGTACTATGTATGTATCTGTACATTATTAGTTTCATTTTAGTTACAAATGTACATTATGATTATCTGTATATTGTACCGGACTGGGATTATATAACCTTATGCATTATAACTACGTTTGTATTTTGTAAGTAGTTAACAAAACTAAGTAAAAAGTATACATTAATAGAATAGAATTGCTACGGCATGGCATGGCAGCCGGCAAGTTTGCCTATCTAGGGAATTTTGCCCATGCTTGCTTTCCTCTAGCTCTAGTAGTACGGAATTTAGCTATGTATGTACGTATTGTTAGTTAAGTAGCAAGCTTGCTTTTAGTTAGTTCCCTTCCATTTACCATTTACTTTAGGTTAGTTAGTATGGATATGTATTGGAAGAGTTTGTTGAATGTTGAATGGGGAGATACATTCATATGATGACTATGAGTGAACTCGTTGTCACGCAACAATCTCATTATAGTTGCTCGTTCATACGTTACATTATCAACGAACAGAGTTGCATAAGTACAGTAGTAGCCATAGCCATGTTGTAGTGTGCATAAGTACATGTAGAATGTGTAGCTTTAAATAACTAGCATCCATTATCTCACTTGGAACTTGGATTGGAACGATATGCTTTGTGAAATAGAGCTAAGTACTCTAAATATACACTAGTTTACCTTTACCTAGGTATAATACTGTATGCGCTGTGTATTAAATGTGTATTACATAATATAATAATACAGGAGCAAGTATTTAGTTATATTATATCAATATATAAGACACTATAGGTAAGTATAAACCATTATATTGCAATAGATTATTGAAATTCATATTTGTGAAGGAATACGGTACACTTTAAATGGATTTTTTCGTATCTGTACATATAAGAAATTCTGTTAATACTATTTGTGGTACGAATAGTGGAGGTGCATTCGTTTGTAATGTAACGCTGCGCTAGCTCAATATTAAATGAAATATTATCAAATGTAGGTAGAGATAGAGATAACATGGGAAGTTATATTGGAGCACAGTCAGAACATTTATTTAGTGCATTTTCAAGTTTAATATTCCCGACTAGACTACTCTTGTGGAACAGAAAAGATGCAATTACGTTTCGTAGTCGTATGCTTCTATGTATAAACCAAATGTTTCGTCTAAAATATATGGTGCTTTGAAAAAGTGTTACTTATCGTTAGTTTAAGTATACATATAGAACAGAATGATGCCACCATAGCAGATGTATTTTATTTGTGTCCTCAATGGTCAATATGTGCTTCTAAACATTTTGTGCCATCCTTTTCCTCCTCCTCTGTCACTAGCCTGCCACCTCCATCACTCAAAACTCACACCTTGGATTCTAATTGCACGGTATGCTATGTAGTTACTCTTAAGCATGTACTACTTACTTTATTTCTAACTGGACTCGACTCGAGTTGTTTGAAATCTACGAAATTGTACATAAAGGGAGTCCAGACTAGTTTAGTTACCGATAAGTGTACTCTGATGTTAGTTTCCCCATAAAAGAAGTTCCATAAATGTAAAAATTGTGTATAGATATAAAGATACGATGTAAAAATGCGGTGCAGTACAATATACACAGCTTACTATACATATACAACACAGTAGACTTTAGTAGTGAATAGCGATTGTAAGATATTATTAAACCATATCGTCTCAAACAGTTTTTCTTGTGAACTTGAATTATTTTTTTAGCACGCTGTTCTTTTCGCTGTCTTTGACTGTGACAGACATTCTGTCATTCATGTTGTCGCAATCCTAATCTCAATTACAGATAAATTACGTGTAGAGTGCAATTGCCTCGTTTTGGGCTGTGAAATATTCACGAGTGTATTAGCGAGTTGCATGTATGTACGTATATGTTCATGTTATCGCTTCTTTTTCTACTTTGATGGTTATTATTAGTTAAGAACCCACATATACGTAATATGAAAACGTATTTGTGCTTTATTTGCATGCATGTGCTACAATAAATGCATACCATACCAAAAGTTGACGAATGCCTAAAATCAACTTACCTATAGTCTACATATATAACATGAACACATAATGCTACTTAAACTTACGTGTAGGAATAACATAATAACAGTGTGCAAAGCACTTACCGAAATTTTTGCTATTATGGGTAATGTCTGTATTAACAATTTAGTGGCTGCAGAACAAAAATGATATCGTGTCAAGACATTTATCATGATATGTTATCCCATCAGACATCGACAGTTATTCAGGTTAATGCTGTTGAAATATTTAGGCCTTGCTGGGCGTTCTGGAATGAGATCCCATTAAATAGAACCAACAAAGATATCAAAATCTTATATGTGTATGTAATGATATGTACTGAACTGACTGTACACTATTTGTATGTACTTGAGTCGCAGTAGTATAGGAATACATCCTTACCTAAAATATCATTATCGCTGCACACAGAATGAAATAGACAGCCTATTTTCTAATAGAATACCATTTAAATAATTCATTCCTAAAACCGGCCCACACCACACCACATCAAACCAAACCAATCTAACCTGTCCTTTATTGTAAGCAATTACATTTTTCTAACAACAATAGCTATTTTAAATTGAGGAACGTATGTACGTCTGTATATAGACTTTTTATACATATGTGTCTATCTATCTAACTATCTAACTTATTACCTTATATTATTATATTATTTATATGTATATATGTAGTATTTACTTGGGTATACTTTGATATAAGAATAAGAATGAAGGGAAAATGAAATAGAACAGCTTACTTAAACGTTAATCGAGACTAAAACAAGGCAAAGCAAAAGTAAGTCTCATTATCATTCCATTCTTTCGATTTGGAGTTGCTCGTAGTTAGTTGAAATAAATATATAGAACACTAAAGCTAAACTATAAGAGAAGGAAGGCTCTGAGAATAAATTTAGCGCAGCTCACAAGAAACAAAAGGAGGCATTCGATGGAAAAGTCAAAAACAATCTTCACTTCACATACGTAACACACAGACTTTCGCCACTGTATTGTTGTGAATTGTTTCTTTTCCATTGAATTCAAATCCTTCATGTCATTCATCCGCATCTTGACTATAGTCGAGCTTTATTGTGTTCCCAATGGAAAGCAATGCAATACAATTCAATACAATCCTAAGCTCCAGTTCTTGTTGTGACCAACCATCCATTCTTTTATTTTATCCTACATACTATCCTTTGTATATGATTCGATTCAAATTTAAATGCTCCACTCTATTTAGTTAGATTTATTTTTTAAACTCTTTTTATTATGATTGCAGTCGCATTTGTAAAGTTTTTAGTTCACATCACAAATAGTACACAGAATCATACATTACACTACACTATACTACCTTGGAATGGAATGCTATATTATATATACAGTTTATAGTAAAGTACAAATACATAAGTATGCCTATCTACTTACCATTACCATCACCATCCTACGGAATATTTATATCCAATTTACATTCTTGTTATTTCTACATCTGTACTATCTGTTAGTATCTACTATTCTTTCCAAATCTAAAGATGAATTCTAAACGATTCTAAAAGCATTGCGAATGGAGGCTGACAATAAATGATCCTCCGAGAAATCCCACACTTGTAGCAGCTTGTTCAGAACATTTATACATATTATAATACATTACATTACGTACACAACAGAATGGAATGTATTAAGCTGGCTAAGCAACCTTAATTTGCTTTAACACAAGAAATACACATTTTATCTACATAATAGTTTGTATAGGTAACGTTTTCTATATACATTGTGTCTATTAGAGATATAATGCTTCTAGTAGTGATTGAGGTTTCAGTTCAATTCAGTTTCAGTTTAGTTTGGTTTGGTTTGGTTCTACCATACGAATATGCGGTGCAGTAGAGTTGATGAAAGAAAAATGTAAAAAATACGGCTCCAGGCAAACCGAGAGCTGAAATGAAAAATAATTTTGAATTTCCATTAGGATTCAGGTGCATCACAACACAACATTCAACATAGCACATAATATATGCATGTAGGGAGCATATGCACATACATACATACATACATACAGGTAGTTAGTTTTCTACTTAAGGTACGATGGTCAAAACTCAAACTGAAAGGTACGTTTGGCTTCGGAGTAAAAAGTGTAAAGGCAGAGAACATGGAACGAGGTTCGTTTCGTTCCTAAAGGTAAACTTACTTAAGTAAGTAACTAACTAAAGGCCAAACCAGGCCAGACCAGGCCAGGCACAATCAGAAGAGTTTCTTTTATTCTTCCTTATAATGTATTGACGTTAAGTTACGTTACATTACATTATATTATGTAAGTATGCATGTACATATGTTATATTGTTATGTTAGTTAGTTTAGTTACATGAAGTTGCGAGCAAGCAAGTTAGTCAGAGTCAGACGGATCAGTGTGAGTTGTTCATCAGTCCAATGGAATGGAAAGCAATATTATGTATTAGGCAGGTAGTAGATATTAGTATTGGAGTTTTGAGTTAGTCCAACAAAAAAATCGGACAATGAGGATAACTAAACTAACTAAGGAAAAGGTAGAAGTCGAAACTAAAGGTAAGGTTAGGTAAGTGATGCGATGCGATGTGATGCAAGGAAAAATAAGTTAAAAGCTATGCTAATGCCTTATGAACGTATAGTTATCTGTAAATGTTTACATATAATTGTGCTATAGTGTTCGTATTTAATAATAATACTGTGTCTATATAGATTCATATATGTGGACTGGACAGTAGGTTATAACAGGTAAAGATATGGGTATTTGTAATGTAATAATATAAAATGTTAAAGTGTAATGTGATCATTCCAAAGAGTTTATTCCAATGTAAAAAATAAAGAAAAGAATAACTTAAACAAGTGGTTGGCTTTGGTTGGCAGTATAAAGTAGTATGGTGTATTTTCTTTCTTGTTAAATAATATAATATGTATAAGCAGTGTAATAGTGTATACTTAGTTATAATGCAGGATTAGAATGGAGTTGAGTGTATTTGTAGTTTAGAGAAGCGCGGATGGCCCTGTCATACTCAAAGATTAACGCAAGTGAAGAATTAACCTTTGACATGTAAGAGATATGCAATATGCAATGCCATTCCTACAAAATGAAATGAAAATGAGCTGGAGTCTATTCTCAAGATTCTATAGCGACTAAACTAACCAACACAATCAACAATGAGGATATTCTTGTATTAGTTAAACAGATTCAACACGTAACTTCTATTACTTACTTATTACTTACATTACGTTTCTATATAGAGAAGAGACTATTTAACTCAACCTGACTGGAATTGGTTTATCTTCGTGTGGTTGGCTTGGCTCTGGTTTTATCTTTCAGTTATATTACATTACATCACAGCCACAACAAAGTAACGAACTAACTACAACCTACAACGAGGTACAAGACAAGACTACGACTTTTATTCTTTTCTCAGTCAACTTAACAAGCCGCTTTAGTTCTCTATGCAAATGAAATGGCATTTCATCTCATCGGCATTATCCTACATATCGCTCCCTGACTCATTCACTCACTTACTCAAAGAAAAACAAATGTAACTTCCAGCCAAATAGATTTAGCTTGGCAAGTCAAGCGAGTCCAGGACAACCTGGACTGGACATGGAACAACCAAAGGAACATAATACAGATGCAACAAAATACACATCTCCACTTCTATCATCTATCCACTTGACTCCTTTTAGAAATCCTTTTCAAATTAGATTTCTTAACAGTAGAATAAACATTGAAAAACATTGATGTTCAATTTAGGGTGGAAAAATTACTAATTGATGATGTACATAAGGATATTCATAACTAGAACTAACATGATAAATCCAATTTGCTTCTCTAATGTCTATCGCTGACGCTGAAGATCTCTATATCTAACATTTTCAAAGATAGCGAATGAAATCTTTCATTACACTGCTTTTCCGTTCCTCATTTTCTAATATACATACAATAAATACTGGATATTTTCAATTTTTCTTCGAACACACTTTCGCTTACCTAATTCGGAAACACTAGACAGGAAGTTACCACTTAGCAGGGAACCTTGTCAAAAATATCCTGTAAAAGTTTTTTATAAAATGCATACTATTTGTATAAGCGTGTATTTTGTTGCAAACGAGGGGAAATAAATAATTGGTTTTATTGGTTTAGTATTTTTGTAGCTTTTTATGTAAGTCACTTTTCATTGTTAATGTTTTTATTTGTAAATATTCAATTACAAATATAAATATTAGGTTACTGATGAACAACTATTTCATTGTACCGACTATGCAAGAAAATGAAGATCATAACAATCTAGAACAAACTTTTTATTGTTGCTATTACGCATTTTAGGGTTCGTTGTTTCTTATGACGGCACAAATCTGCAGGTTACATGATCCAATTTACGCCCGATACCAAACAATTTAATTTCTATTGTATGTATCATGACTATGACCCCTTTAATATGTACCAACTACTAATGCTTACTAATTTACAAAATATCTAAAATATCTATTACTTAATCCGTCATTTACTATAGTTCACATTATTACAATAATTCACATATTACATAATTGTTGAGATTGATGTAAATTAGAATCTGTCTTCCCAAAACAAGTTGAAATCAAAAATTGAAAACTAGCCAGTGTACTGGATGAACTTTTTGGAAGATTTTGCTTTTACATTTTTACATAATATTTTAGGGGTAACATTTTTTAGGTCTACTTATTGTTAATGGGCTAGTGAATGCTTAAGTGTATAAAATACATATAGTACTAGGTTCGGATGGGACTGCGAACACTTCAATTCCGTATCTTCCAATTTGAAATGAAATAGCATACCAGTAAGTCAAAAGAAGAAAAGCTCTCAAGAAAGAAACAGAGGGACGACCGAGAAAAGAAAGAATAGCTGACTCTGACTGACTGAGAAAGGCAATCGTTGAAATAATAGTAAACTAATAACGGCAATGCAATAGAAAATACCATTATCCAAAAAGAACTTCATTCCATAGTTACATACATACATGCTGTCGTCTCTTGACTTGAAATTTCTATCTGTTGTGCAATGCATGTGTGTAATGTAATGTAATGTAGCCATCCAGTCCAGTCCAGGCCAGTCCACGAATAGTTTACGAAGCCAAGCCAAACCAAACCAAACCACAAGATGGGAAGATGAACGTGAAACACAATGGGAGAACACAATAGAAAATCTTGAGTAGTTGGGGAAGAAATCTGTATTTGTATCATAGTCTTACTCATTTTTAGTATAATATACAGTACCCACCACAACTTACAACACACATGTGCATACTCACTTAGATATTTAATATAGTATTTCTTCAGTATAAAATATAAGTTTTTGTTTGTCTATACGGATGCATTGCATACAATACTTAAATGGAAGGCCAGGCCAAAGATGAAAATGAAACATCGGCGGACAAAAAGGATGCCGCCGTTGCTCTGTGTACATCCCTATAAATTATCTGCAAGTCTGTCGACTTATTGTTATCCTATCCCTACTTACTTTTCATCCAGCATAATGCAACACAATGCAATATTACATATCTCTACTTACATACTATTTAGGTAGTTGTACTTGTACGAAAATCCTTCTCTCAAACTAACAATGTAAGCTACCTAACGAAAAAGTCATACTTGTATGTAGTATGTACAGAATTGGGAAGATAACAATAAGAATTAAACTTTAAGTATATAAAATATAGTGATGCAATGCATTGCATTGCAGTAAGAATAAGAAAGCGAATAATCAGTAAAGTCAGTTCAGTCCACTAATACTTATACAATTACATTACACAATATACCTATACATGGTTGCTCTTTTCCTATTCGTTTCATTACCAATACTAGTACAACAATACAATGTATATATGTAAATGTAATATTTAAGGATAGGAAACGAAGAATAGTGAATATAATTTGCTTGGATATGGTATTTGGATTTTAGCTATGTATTTTGTATGAGGATAGATGGAATGAAGCCCCATTCCTCCTTATTAGATTTTATCATCCTAAATAAGGAAAAGATTCCAGATTCCGCATTAAATCTTCTCATTGTCTGATACATAATACATATTGAATTTACTACAAATTGGGCCCTCGAGCTTCTACTTACTACAATGAGCACATCACTAGACGGAACTTGGACGTTAGTTGGATGCTCCTTGTCTGTATTATCGTCTGTTAACTATGTAAATTGCGACTGTTGTTTTGTTATTCTTTCTTTCTTACTTATCTGTACATAGTAAATATATAGCCGAGCAAGGAGTCGGATAGTATAACTTGACATGCTTTAGTCTGGCTTGCTTGCATTACTTGGCTTGGCTTGCCTTGCCTAACTCATTATTCAAAATTCGAATTCCTGTAGAGCAAATGCAAAGAGGGATTTCTTTAGCTGCCAAACCAACCTACCTTTGCTTTTCTTCTCTCTGATCTTGCCGTGCTCGTAAGCAAGTGTTTATAAATATTCTAGCTAAATTCCAATTTGGAGATGCAAGCACATAATGTACTTACAATGCAATACAATATACAGATACAAACAGTAATTCAGTTCAGTTTAGCTAGTCATAAAGAATATCTTTGCAATAACATAAGCGATTCGCCTTTTTCTTCCCAATCCAATCCACGAAGAGAAAAGAAGTGTGAACTCTGAATACGTACATGCATGGTAATAAAGTTGAGACTGGAGCACACAGCACATGTTGACAGAAAAATTCAATTCACTATTCTTCTACAGAACTCTATAGTTCAATATAAGATCGATTCACTTTTCCCTAGTAAATGGTAAAGTCCAAGCCTAGGTAAGTAAAGGGATAAGGATAGGAAAAAGAAAGTTAATATTTAAGAAAATGTTGTAGGTGGATTGGATTGGATAGAAATACTAGATATCTTCCCCTGTAATAGGTATAGGTATAGTGCACAGTAGCTTTTGTTAGAAAATTTTCACTTGAGCTCAGTTTCAGAGTTCAGTTGAGTCGACAAACAATTTTATTTTGTAAAAGTATAGTAGGGTATGGATGTGCATTATGGTTATAGTCAACTCACATGAACATTGGACAAGAGAGGACATAGTGAGAAGCACAGCCCATTTTAATTGCCGTTCCATGGAGGGATGATGCGAACGGTTCCAGGTGACTCCTGACACTGAAGATTGGTTCCTCTCTATAAATGGGTGCTTTATTGCTTTTCTCGGAACTACACCGGATGTTACCGTGCATTTCTATACTTACGTTTACGTTACAACAAGCCCTTACTTGGCCTGGTGGCTACATAGTATCTGGTTGACACGAGGGCTCCCGTTTCCAAATCAAAAAGCATACCCGACTTTTTGTCTCCCGGAAAATATACTCCCAAATATTAAGCCTTGTAATTTATAGTGACAAAAATCCAGTACAAAACCCATGCAAGTTAGTAGAGTCTATGTACAATAGATACAATTTTTATATCGGTGTTTATAAAATGAATTGTTAATACCCGTACCCTGCACACTAAACTGAACTGGAGATTCTCCAGGGTAGTAAGCATGAACTTATGACATTTTGTGTCTCTATCGAGAATATTGAATGTATTATAGGTATCTATTGGATTGCAATAATATGGCCCAGAGATCTGTTGTTCCATGTCACAGCCCACTGTTCCCTACTTGTCTTGTCAGTCGCTTCCATGTAATTGAATGGGGCAGAGTAGCAGTACTATTATATACAATAGAATTGCTTCTGGACTGGGTATCTACAATCTGCCTTGAGACAAAATGCTATTTTCAGACTTTCAGAACAATAGCATATAGATTTTCCTTTTCTTCTCCGAATCTTGCAATGAAAACCGAAGGAAATATTTATTTACTTGCTATTTTCTTCCAGGAATCGGAAATAACTTACAAAAAAGTATTCTAGCATCATTTCGGGACATTGTAATAGTTCTAGGTTTGTAATCCATATGTATGGAAAGAAAAAAAAACCTAGCATCGTCTACGGTACAGATTGATTCAGCTCAGTTCATTCTGCAAATAGAAATGGTAACATGATACCTACAACAAAATAATTTTATGACTGAACTTTTACGAATCCGTAGAGCAGAAGACGATTCAATATAAATACATATTGTGCTCTAAGTTGTAAATGTATTGTGCAATCCAATGGAGGGTAACATAGAACATGTCATTGGCTGAACTACTTTATATAAGAGTTTAAATACTACATGAGCATGAGTTCATTGGAAGGCGAAACTAATTGCATTGTTGATGGAACCAAAGAAAATTACTTGGAAACACTACGGAAAGCAAAACTACAAATAGTATAAACTCGGAAGAAATACACATAAAATGAAGTAAAGGTTGATTAATTATAGAACTCTCTGCATGTGGACATAGGATACGCACATGGACAACTAACTTATACCATGGTCACATACTTTTCAAAAACTTCCTTATTTTATTTTACATTGAAGTGGACCAATCTACCTGCATGATGTAGTATTTCTAACAAGGATACCAGAACTGAAGAAAAAAGACAACAGAATGAAAGGTGAGAACAAAAGCGTAACAATGTATGTAGTAAATGTTATTCTTTCTGGTCTGATGTATTGGTATGCATTGTATGTGCGGACTGCAGCATACATAGTTTACTTTTATGTGGATGTGTCTGGCTTGCTTGACTGAGGATAAGTACGTAAAGTTAAAAAGACAGGAGACCGTCATGTAAAATAAAGTCGGGGCAATGCAGGGCAAAACATAGCACGTATTGTCTGTCTGCAGTCCCTATTCTGTATATTCGACATTATGTGATGGCAGAGAGTCAGAGTCAAATCAAGTGAACTGAACATCGACAGGCCCAGCAGCAGCAGCAAGGAGTAGAATACACTAAAGGTAATTTGATTGGCAAGCAAAATATCGGTAGCGTACGTGCGTGGCTTGGAGTGACAGGATGTAAAATAAGATCTTCCTTTGGGATATTGACAGGTTCCCCTGCCACGCATCATTATGTGATTCTATACTTCCCACACTGTAGTTACACAGTCAGCAGTCTGTCCTTAATACTAATAAGTAGACAATATCTGTATAAAGATAGTGGAGTAAACTTGAAAGATTTCTTCATTCATTCCTATTGTATTGTTGCTGGCCTGGCATGGCATGGCATTTCACTGCTCCTTTGCTCTCCTTTCCTTCTTCATCTATTAGAATATAAATACAACCTCCCTTATTCTATTGTATACCTATTTATGTAGAGTCAATTTTGTTACATGTATGTATTGTAATCTCAATTGAATCTCATTTCTCATATCAAGAAAAAACTAATACAGATACTAATATGATCTGTATGTAATATGTTGTATTGTTAAATCTACGTATGTAGGTAGCAGTTGAAAGGATACAAATATAATTCAATTCAACGAGACAACAACAACGTGAAGAAACAGAGCAATTTTGTTTTATATGAAGATAGTACACTACACTATACATAATTTTCAAGCGTTATTATGAGGTAAATAGGCGAGCAAGCAAGATTATTATGTTTTCCTTATGATTCTTTAGTGCTGACTTGTGACGGAATTTGTAAATTGTAAACGGGTAAGGTTGTTTGTATGTACATTGTAGTTATGCATTCTATTAGTTAAAGTAATAAGTAAATCTGTTGATCCATGACAAGTCTTGCTAGGAACTAACATAATAATGTAAGCTATGCTTTATGCTATGCTATGTAGCTCTGCCCATCCCATTATATTATCAATTTGAGCTCACCATGGCGAATCTACTAAATCGGCTTTCCCTATCAGCTTACTCACTCAGCTAGACTTCACAGTAGTGTTTTGTTGTTGAAATAATCAAAGCAGGACGTCCATTCTCATCCCATTACATTTTTACTATTGCTCGCTTTCCTGCTACTGCTACCTCACTGCTTACTGCTTACGTTAACGTTAAAGTACGTTAAAGTAATTTTTTTTAGTAAGCTATTAGGCATAGTTTACAAGTTAGAATGTAAAATGTAATGTAGCTAGAGATAGATACTAAATATAATACAATACAAGTTCACGAAAGTTGAATTGAAGGGAAGACAGGAAAGAGACGATTACGAGATCGTGGGGCGAAAAAAAATTGCATTTGTTAGGATAACTATGATTAGCTCGAGAGGTAGTGTCTATTGTACAAATATGTTATGAATACTTTCACAAACATCTATTTAACTTTCCTCTATAGTCAGTCAGTCTATCTAGAAAGGGCAATTATGAAATATAATATTATTTATGTCTATATAAATATAAATATAGGTACCTTTACCTTCTTTATACATAAATAACGATTGTTAGCTTACAAAGAGTCAAACTCAAGTCAAGCATGTTGATATACGTCAAGAAGTACGTAAAGATTGTAAAGTATATCCCCGTAAGTCACGTAAATAATGTAATTCGAAAAAAATCAGTTAGATACTTACATAGTAGTACCTAGTAATCAAATCTAAAAGCATTAGCCAGCTCATAACTTATTTAAATAGTTAAGCGAATTCAGTTGTTATTTACCTTAACAATGGGGATTGGGATACATAACTGAATCCACATGGAATTCAATAACAAAGAATAACATTTTATATCGAGAAATATGTTGAACCCTATAGGAGGGTAGAGGTAGATGATCATTTCAATTCTCAACTCAATTCATGGAGTTTCTACATAGAATGTATGTACCTACTACTACTTATTACTATACACTGGAAAGCTAAATCGTTAAATAGTTAAATGGTTAAATGCTAGATAAAGTAAAGTAAGGAATGGTGAAGAGATAATCGAATTACCCCACTAATCCATGTATGATATAATATTCGAATAGAGTATGGTAATGGTATGGTATGGTAAGTAAGCAAATCGCGTTAGTATAAGTGTACATAATAGCAGAATATTGTAAGTATGATTGTATACTTAGCTAAAGCTAGTGTGTATTGTATTTTGTATCTAAAGTAACTAGATATAGAGCGGTCGGCTTGTCATGTGTATTTATATGTGCAATATAATCAAAATCAAGGCATGGTTAGTCGGAATTGTGATGGAGTGGTGAAAGAGATAGCCGCCCAGCTTGATGGCTAGGCAATTTGTAATAAATGAAATCAACTCGCTTGAAAGAATTAAAGGTGGTGCATTACATGTGGAGGCTGGTTTGGTTTGGTAACAAATGTTAGTTATGTACGAATGTACAAGACTTGGACTGTGTACATAGTATCTGGACTCTATCTAGAAGTCTGGATGCATTAAAGTTGCTAACTAAACCTAAAGGTATGTGAAGAATGGCTATCTATGCTTTGACACAGCATACAACTATGTAAGTATGTATGCATGTATGTATGTGAGAGCTATGTAAGAAGGGAAGGTAAGTAAAGGGGATGTTATAATGCTAGAAGTAAGAATGAGAGAGGATTAGAGGATTGCATCGGTAGGATTGAACAAAAGGATGAGGTGACATAAGGACATCATAAGACATATTGTGGAGTTTAGTGGTTGGTTGACAGTTGATTAGATGAGGAAGAGGAGGAAGGCTCTAGCATTGACAATAGTGTACAGGTAGGAGCATATGATGACAGAGAGCAAAAAATCACACTCACTTACTCAAAACCTATATTGAATACATTATGAATATTGTATAGCTCCTCTTAAATAAAATGTGGCTTTTTAAGTAACATCTATAACATAAATACCTCCTAGATAGCAGGTATCTTAAGGTAGGTATCTGTATTTAAATAAAATCTTAGCTTCTATCTTCCCATTAGCTAATTTAAGTAAGCGAAATGTAATAATGCTTAGCTATTCTGTGTCTAATAACTAAATAGTTAACCTGTGAGTACTACATTACATTATTACCCTTATCTATCTTTATTTTACTCTAATGTACGTACCTAGAGACTACCTATATACATAGTAAGTTAGAGTACATGTAGTAGTAAGTATGTACCTAACTATAGTTTCTTACACCCGACCCATAGATATTAGTAGTAATGTCAGTCAAGCAAAAACTTCAGTATAGTATTCTTTATTCCATTGGATGTAAGTTAAGATTGTTTCTTTATGGTATGTATGTAGATTGTAAAGGATAAGTAGAGACGAGTCCAGTCCAGGCCAGTCCAGGTAGATATAGTAATACAACATATATGTGCTAATAATATTTTTGTAATGTTTTCTGCTTTCTTAGGTAACTGAAGTAAGTAAGTATGCATGTAGTGTAATGTATAGTTTTTATTGTAGATACAAATACATGCTATGTAGAAGTTGGTTGTATATGTATAACTACATAATTATTATACTATGTTATGTAGTGTGCGTGTAAGTATATGTATGTGTAAGTATAATGTGCATTAACAAAGAGAATAAGAGAAAAATGAATAGTTACTATGGTATAAGGTAATGTTAGCGTTTCGTTGTCTTAAGAAGAAGATAGAGATAGGAATAGTTTTGCATGCTTTTGTTGTGATCTTATGTATGTAATGTGTGTTCTTGTGAATGTGAGTTGGAAGTTGTAACTGAAAGTCGAAAAAAGTGTTCGGATAGATACATTAGATAATCTTATTTCAGTTGTGCTGTGTTGTGTTGTTAGTTAGAGGCAGAGAGTGTAGAATAGAAGAGTCTTCTTCTAAAACTAACGTAAGTGAGTGACTGGAGTGAGTTTTAGTTGAGAAGATTGAGGAATCAGAATGAGTAGAGCAGTGCATTGCAGTGTTGTGCAGCAGGTGTTTAATTTTTTACTCACATGTGGGAGGCCTGATGTCATCATATATCATGCACGTACACCTGAGCAGAGGCGGGACGTAGGACGGGCCTTTAGCTTCACTCCTGACAACCTCCAATCCAAAGACTTCCATTGCCCACCATTCACTACAACGTTTACTATACCATGGACGCCTTCCTATGCTATCCGAAGACACGGCAAATGCATTCCCCTCCAGAAATCCAGATGGCAGCCCCCTTCTCGTTATCCATTTCTCGCCAACTTCACATTCTCCTTCCGTTTAGCTGTCTCAACTCTTATTTCTTACTTTTCAGTTGCATTTTACATTGTACACAGTACACTAAGCTTTGTAAACGCAAACTGAGCTGAACTCTGCATTCTGTATGCAACTTTTACACAACACAGCTCAAGCTTTTTCCCTTTACCATTTACCATTTACTTACACAATATCTTTTTGCTACATGCATAAATTCTCAGCCTGATTTTTCTATTTCTTAGTTACATGGCACATTCACACAATATTACATACATATGAACTTATAACTGATGTACCTACATAGCCCCCTACTACTTATTACTAATCTATTATCAATGCTACTAATCTATTTGTATCTCCTTAATATTTTTATACTCACCTTATTCATATTAATTTAATTTGTGCAATGCAAAAGAATAAAGATTGATCTATAGTACACTGAAGCACTTGCTTAATTTTGGCATACCCCAATCGGCCTTGTTATAACTTGTGCCTGGGCTACAGTACATATACTATAGCTTTAATACCACATCAGACACTTTGATCTAACTCCTTTCTTATGCAGAATCCATTTGCCATTAGCTATTCCATTGTACGCGTACGTTTAAGTATCTGTAAATCTGTAATCTCTATCTTCATCTTTCCCTCGAGATCATATTTTATCTTGGAGCTCCAATCCTAGTCATAATACAGAATCTACCTTTCTATTACTACTTTGCTATATTCTGTAGGTTCATAACACTAATACTAATACTCTTGTCCTGTCATTCCATATGCGCATACCTAGAACAGGACCGCATACCATAACCATACTTACACTTATGTTCTGCATTTTGCTAAGCTAATGGAAGGAAACCAACATGTTTTTGCAAGTGCAACTGAACTCAGCTCACGTAGTATCATTCTAAGGGCAATGTGATAATATTTGCTAATAGGTCAGCAGAAGAACCCACATTTTCAGATTAATTTATTAGGTTTTTTTCACTTTGTTGACTTATTAGTGCAGATTGGAAAGACTTAACAAATAGTCTACACAAATCAATGTTGATGGCTGACAGTTAGCGTAATTTGTCTCTGGAACGAAACAAAAGTGTTAGATGATTCATGGCCATTGTACTTCTGTTGTGCTTACATTTGCAGATTGTGGAGTGTACATATATACGGCACATACATATTGTATAACTGTATACAGATATTAATTACTTCAGCATCAGCACGGATATATTATATTACATACCTGCGTGTCTATGTCTAAGTATACATACAAATAGGTACATATTACTATAGCTCTATAAATGCATATAAGAAAAATATTTCCCTAAGAACATAAGTATAATAAATGATATAAGTGCATATTATAGTATTTAGTAAGCTTGCTGTTTGATTTACAATTACTTGGGTGCATTTAGTTACTTAGTAGGTGTGTATCACTCCTACTGCATCTTGCAAATCAAGTTAGCTTTTGTGGGTTTATTATTTTAGTATAAGACATCTGCTGTACGTAAGTGAACATTATATAGGTATAGGTACCTACCTATAGCTATGCAATATTTTTCCATATAACTGTAAATGCATTACATAGATCGTATGAGATGACATTGATTTGATAAGAAAAAGAAATATGCAAGGCTAGCAATTAGGAAGAATGAGTTATCTTTATCTTTAAGTATTTATTTAATTCCCTTGTATGTTTAGTTTTCTAGATAATATTCATTGCGCGTCTGTCGTGCTCTTTCTCCACATTTACATTCCAATTTCAATTCCAAGTTAGGTAATAAGTAAAATAAAATTAAAGAACAAGTCAAATGGACATGGAATAGCATTGAGATAATGAGACATAGGTAAGGAAGGGAAAAACAAGAGCAAGAAGGTACTTACCTGTATTATATTGTGTTGGCCATGCAGAGATATCTCCTTAAGCAAGTATTATAATAAAGTGCACACGCAGCTGGACGATCAAGTCCATTTCGATTAGTCAGATAGGATCAGTGATAGTGTGATAGTGATGGTGATAGTGGATCAATGCAAATGAGGGTAATAATGGAAAATACTCAAATGCTGATTGTCTTTTCCTATGGCATTTTATTGTATTGATGGCTTATAACAATAAAACTAATAGCTTAAATCTACATAGTCAACTATTAAACTTACATATTATTAGCATTTTGTGATGGGTAGACTAGGTTGTAGGTATTTAACGTATTTATGTACTAAGCTATACCTACATACTACATAATGAAATAAAAGTCAAGTCCAGTTTAAATAGTTGTATTTGTA
Source organism: Tomocerus mixtus (assembly GCA_034694165.1). Lineage (NCBI taxonomy): Eukaryota > Metazoa > Arthropoda > Collembola > Entomobryomorpha > Tomoceridae > Tomocerus > Tomocerus mixtus. The sequence continues at coordinate 20,902 of JAQFYC010000509.1, forward strand.
TTTTGTTTAGTTATTTGTTATACCTATAAAATGTATAGGAATGGTAATGTTAAGTTTTTCTGGTCAATTCAAGCTGTTAAGAAAAGTTAAGAATAGTTAAGATAACGAAACGAGCAAGAGGTGATACTAAACAAGTTTCCGAAGGGCAATTAATATTGGGATGATTGTAACTAATGAGGATCACAGTTTGGATGATGCATTTTCCCCGAAGAGCTCAGGAATCTGTCTAGGGCATTAAAATACAACCTAAACAACAAGCGAACATCGAAACCACCATACCAACATTAGCAGACCGAACCAAACCAGCAATACACTGCATAGTACATAGACAACGACAACAACAAAGCAAAGCCAAAGCCAACCAAACCAACTGGAGTGACAATAGTTAACATTAACAAGGAGATGAAGCTAAGCCATGTTGCAATGATTGTTCCGGACAATTTGTGATGTGATTGCCTTGTTGTATTTCATTCTTCGTGTAGTTATACGGCCAAATGTCCGTGTAAACGTTAACTATGATAAACACTGTACATATACTAATATAAGAAACTATATAGTAAACTTAAGCATAAAAGATACATTGAGTTTAATCACAGTGTACAAAGTTAAGGTGTAAATGGTAAATGTAAGATTATAATGCGTACAGAGCAAAGACAAGAGGGTAGCATGCTTAGACGTTTGAAGAAAAGAGAAATAGAGATTAGTTAGTAAGTAAATACTGGGTACAGGTAGTATTATTGTGTGTATGTAGTAACATTATGAGTATACCTACTTATATTGTGATGTGATATAATATAATATAAAGTAGACGAATGCTTATGTAATATGTACGAGTATGGTTAGTTAGTTTAGTTAGGTAAGGCAAAGTAAGTATAAAGTGAGTGAGATAGAGAAGTGGTTTGTATGGTAAGTTAAGTAGCCTCCGAGGATAATATAGAGAAGAAGAGCACGTCAAGTCAGGTGAGTGTTTTTACGTGACAACAATGGATGTTGCCTCTGCCTCCTTTTCAATGATGGCATAAATTAGGTCTGAAACAGGGGCAATAAAACTGCCAACTTGTAATGTACTTCAACTTCGTTTTCGATGCTCAACAGCATAGGATGGCTGATGGTTCGTGTTAATGCCATTCTGTCCCTTGTTTTTCGATAAGAGAACTAGGCTAATTTTTCAACTTCTTATTACTTGACTAAGACTCTAATGTTGTTAAGTTAAGTTAAGTTAGTTATGCTATGTTATGTCTGGCTTGGCTTGGCCTAGCCTAGCCTCTTTCACTATAACAATAATAATAACAATTGTCTTTTTCTTTCTTATTACATTACCTACTATGTAATGCTTATAGGGTAACATCAGACTGGACTGTGTATCCATATGTCTATCTATATACAAATACAATATAGTTCTTCTAAATAAGTAAATAGCAAAATACCTAGAGAAACACAGGTAACTACATAGCAAATAGCCGTATAGTATCCTAACTCATTATATTGTATCTGAAACGCATACCTTGACTTTTACAATTTACATTTACGCATACATGCATACGTATGTAAGAGATAAATAGTTATATCTTTGTAGTTAGTTGTGTCGTGTCGTGCCTAACTCCAACTTTACAGATTCCTCACTAATATAATGGTTACGTCTGCCAAAGAGAGTAACAAAAGTTGATTTGACTTCAGTTTAATACCTTGCATAATGCCTTGAATGATACAATAGAATGAAAATGAAACGAGCAACTGGAATCTCGAATGGACACAACCAAACGGCCCAATGAACATAATGATCATTACGAACAGAGATGAAATGAGAAAATGAGCTGGCCAGACCAGACCAGAATCTAATGCAACTGTATGGAAAACAACAAAACCAAAGTAGACATACAATACCTATGTCCATAGGTATATAAATACTCGAGATTTTCCAGTCTGGTCTGACTCTTAACTTGACTGGAATTCTCTCTATCGTGTCAACTATCTCTTTTATAACATTAGCATTTTACTATTTACACTTGAATATTACTTACATTAACATCTCGACGCTATAATTTTGTACATCTACATACACATACGTATAATAATGGACAAGTGCCTATAGGCAAAGCAACTCTCGTCAAAGAACTGAAAAGTCAACTCGCTATTAACCAACGTAACTTAGCTAAACGGCTTTTCATTCCATTCTTCTTGTCTGCTTGTCTCTACTGTGGTCATTGTAATAATAATAATATGTCTCTACATGTTAAGCTAATGAGCCGGCTTTATTCATTATTTCAGTTTATGCCATGCTTAGCCTTCCTTCATTTTATGTTTGCAACCTATTTACTCACTCAATACAAAACTTACAAAACGCTCTAACACAAACTAAACCAATAACTCAAATACTTGCATACTTACTATACAATCGCAATGCAAATGTAGTATTTATTTATCAATTCAGCACATACATTACAATACAATACAAGCGGACCACTTACAATATTTATTGATTGCAACTTAGCTAATCGTAAGTTAAACTAATTTAACACACAAAAGGATTTTATATTGATACATTTACACTACACACTCTGTAATAGGTACACTATCCTTTACACAATATCTGCAGAACAAAAATTGAAATTGGAGCATTATTCCTAGTAGTTCTAAATTTTATAATGGTCAGCATAATATTTAATTGTAAGAAGTATATATATGCAGGGAATTTCGTTTTTCTTGAATCGTTTTGTGGAACTCCTCTTCTTCACTGTCTTTCTATATTAGCTCACATAAATTCGTAAATCCTGTCTTTTAAACAATAAACATGAAGTGGATGTGAGTTGAGTATGTAGTTCTTGACACGGTCATTTAATTCCATTACTATGCGGAGCACAAGGCGCATTATAATGTTAGTGATGTTCCTCCTTTAGTTACTGCTGCTATTCAAAAGACATGTCAACTGCTCTTATGTACGATGCTTACATTACATTACATTACATTATACACAGCCAACGTTCAGTCCAGTCCAGTCGAGACTGACCAAAGCAAGCCAGGATGGTATTACAGTCAGAATGTAGTTGGATAACGACAGAATGAATAGAGTTGATTCATTGATTCTGTATAATAATGTACAGCATACCTTGTAGCTTGTGACTTGTTATTTGTATAATAGTGTCTCTAACTAGAAATGAACTCTGTGTGTAGCTATGCATGTAGTATAGAGGGATTTAAGTCAAAGAATGAGTTTGTCTAACTAGTAGACTCGACTGGTCCATATCCTCGGACAATAATGCGATAAAACGGAAAATATGACATTGCTAGCTCATATCGTAACTTTTATAGTGCGGTTTTTACAGCCTATCTACGACTTGTCTTGACGGCTATTGTACATGTAAATGAAATCCTAGCAATCATACTAAAAATGTGATGTGATGTGATGTGAGGACTAACTCTAAAGCTAACCATAGCATTATATCCTACGTAACATATACCATGTCTTTTATCTAATGTAATAATGTAAGCACTATGCTGTAAACGATTATGTTTATGTTGCAATATTCTTGACATATCCGTTTCTACTATTTAATTTGTACATACATTTGTAGAGTTTTTAACTATACGATGACGATAACAATACAGATGTTATTACGTGTACGTGAGTGCCTACTACCTACATTCTATCTACCTTTACAATTATTATCGTGCGTTTATAATGATTACTAGTTTCTTAAGTAGACTTGTGTGTAATTAATTGTTTACCTTGCCTTACATACGTAATGTACATACTTACTGTAGTGTAGGATCTTCTACAAGTAATTTAGAATTTAGAATTACATTAAATTAACTATGCATGCAGTTATAGTTTTGTAACGTAGTTAAGAGTTGAGAAAATTGAGAGAGCTATATAATAACATTTATTAAAGGCTAATTGCCATCTCTTGACACTGTCATTACAGCACGAAGGACTTGTCAATCTCGGTTTCGTTCCTATCTATAAATCTGTATGTATCTTATGTATGCATAAGTATTAAATTGTTGAGACGTGTACAGATATGATGGGATGAGGATAGTTACCATTGCGAAACGTATCATTATACAATAATCATTCCCTGTGCAATATCAGTTTAGCATTGTTTTGAAAGATGTTCTGTTAGCGTATCCTGTGAGAGCGTCTGTAAAAATTCTACATACATTCTGCGATAAACAGGAAAATGTTAAAATGTTAAATAAAGTTGTGAAAAAAATCTCATTTCCCTCAAGTTAAATATTTAGGTATGTTATGTGCGAGTAGTGTACTTAGACATGAATTGATAATATGTATGTGTGTAGCTAGTGTAATGTATAGATAACAAATCAGATAAATAGCAAACACTAACATTACAATTTTTACAATTTTTACAATATACGCATCAAACACACACACAACCTGGGATTATGCATTAGGCTACTTGACCCCAGACTATAGGATAGTTTATTGCTATAATAATGTATATAATAAGCCTTAAAGCTTTCGCCTTGCATTCAGCAACCAACTCGTACTCTTTTATTACGCGAGAAATGGGATCCTCCCTCCCATCTTCACTCTAATATTATCATAATAATATTTTTGCACAAACAGGTTCACTACAGTTGAGCTCATTCAGTTTCAGTCTTCAGACTTCTTCTTCTAAATGCCTATGTAGTGAAGATAATGGTATATGAGTTTAGTAAAGTGTATATAGCTATTTAAGTCCTAATTCTTTTCTTTTGCTACACACCACCATAAGTAAGGTAAGTACTACTCGTACAAGAGGAGATTGCATTATTATTTGGTCGCTGCTCTGCTAAAAAGTTTATCTTTTATGTGGTAAATAGTTGTAGGTACATATAAAAGTGAGTTGCTTTGGTTTAGAAGGTTTGTTGTTTGTTGGCCGGACAGGATTACATTATGTACTATGTTATATATGTATGTATATATGTATGTAAGTAGTTACCATTATATTACATAGGTGAATTGGACTGGATGTGATAATAATATGAGTTTAGTTAGTTGGATGAGTTAAACTAGCGGTGCGGTGAACTATTATATTCTTGATCCATCCCACAGACTTCACATCACATCTTGATCGTCATGACATGTCTTGGACTTGACTTGCTTTGGCTTGACTCGCCTTCCCTGAAAACAAGATGGGCAACAGAACACAACGCACAAGGAAAGCTATTAGAACTACAACAAGTCTATCAGCTTTACTACTTACTAGGTTGTATGTTATGTATGTATGTTTGATTTTTATTTTGCCTCGCGTTGTGCTGTTTTGTGTTTCATGGATCTTCGAGGTGTTTTCATAAAAAATGCTGGTAAATAATGTATAAGTTTCCATCATAAATAAATACGACTCATAATATCTACTTCGTAGTCAGTCAGTCATATCATCTTGAAAAGAAATGCATTGTGCGCTCGTCTTAGACCTGAGACTCAAACTCAAGTCGCTCTTTTACATTTTATACATTCATTAGATGACGAGGAGGAGACGAGTTCACTCTTCAGTTAAGTTCAGTCCTTTCCTTCGTTTTCCTTTGCTCTAAACTTCTAGTTTACAATATCTCTAATATTCTCTTCTTTCCATTGTATTCACAAAGGTTTGGTTTACGTTTGGGTTCTTTTTCTATAGTGTTATGTTGTGTACTTGCATATTATAATATTGCAGAGTATATGTAATAATGTACCTTGTTGTCGTTGTGCTTTGCTGTAGCTGTGTCTGTTCTATTCTATTCTATAGATTGGGTTAGCCTTTTGAATTTTTCTGAGAATCCTGCTTTGGCTCACTCTTGGCTTTGGTTTGGTTTGGTCTGCTTTGCTTATTGGTGATGGTGACTTGACTTGGTTTGGTTTGACTGTGTGACTGACTGTTGAAGTTGAAGGATCCAGAATATTATGAGCGATGCGATGTGGTGGTTCTCTTTTAACTATATGGCTTATCGTTAGCTTTTACCTTAAGTTATATTGTCTGACTAAAGTTCAACTGAACTCTACCATAAAATCGACAATAATAATATAATTTAGAAAAGAAAGACGCTCCACTGCTACTGCTTTATGTATATTACTTTATACTACCTACTACATATAGTATGTACCTATCTACTAAACTTAACATTCAGTTAAATATTTTCTTCCTGGTCCATTATAAGCTCTGCCCTTGCCTATTTTACAATTGGGATGGGAATGTATCTTACCTACCTCTATCTACTTTAGCAAATAAATAGATACAAGAGTTGGGAACGGACCAAGGTACAATTACGCTTATTTCCATCTTATAGAATCTTTCCGATAGTCACATGAAAAATGAAATGGCTACATTCGATTATAATATTCTAATTTGCTGTAGCAAGTTAATTAATTTTATTAATTGTATATTAGCAACATCAGTGCATAGTGAAACCCCAGTTTATAAGCCTTATTACTCGTTTATATGAAAATAAACAATAAGAAAGTAGGGATATTTTAGTTTTAAACATTTAAACACCAATATCGTAATAACTGCAAATTATATTATAATTGCAAGGTTGAAGATTGCAGATAAAAAGACAGCCTCTGCAAAATCATTTAGTTAAATATTTAGTTAACGTAGTAAATTATATAGTCATTTAAAGAAGTGTTATTATAGCGAAGCATTGTGTACTATATTCTTTGCTTAGATAAGTTTAATTCCCAACTCTAGGATGGAATGCTACCTAAAACTGCTGCATTCTTTAATTCTTATTTACCAATGCAACCCAAAGAATTATCATATACTTATAATATTGTGTTCCAGCTAAATAGGTGGTAGCTACAGATATAACTCCTAATATGGCAACTAACACATAGGAGAATCTCGTTAATATATATACTCATGGAGGTAAAACAAAGTTATATAAAAGTAGTGAGCTGAAATAGTTAAGCTTCTTCGTGCTTCTGTTATTCATTTCATATTACCATAGTATGCCACTGCTGTTCATTGTAGTTGACTTGATAGTTGGTAATAGTTTGTCGAAGTTGTTGTAAGCAGACTGTGTGATGTGATGTGAGTGAAATGAGGAAGGGTCTTTTATAATAGGTGATATGCCAAGAAAGGCAAACGGGACAGCGACAGAACCATGTCAGGAATATAAAAGTGAGCATTTAGGATTCGGGCTATTGACATTGACTATTGACTACTATTACCTACAACACTACACTACTACCCAACATAACACTGAATTTTGAATGTTGAATATTTGAAGTAGAAGCACAAAAATAATACTTAAGCTAAGCAAACTAAATTTTTGGTGCTCTACATGCTACTTATACACTATGAAGGGTTTTCCTCATTTTCCCATAATATGTATGCATACATAAGGTCTAAATAGTATTTATTAGTATATCAAGTCTAAATAGCAAACTAGGGTACATGTATTTAGCTTGTAAGTATAAATATCAGTACTTATATTTTACTTATAAACATTATAGGTAAATGCTTCTACCTACTACCTACTACCTACATGCAGTTTTCAATAGGTACATTCACATTCTGTAAAGTTAAATAAAGTTACCTAGGAAAATATAGTGTTAAAGGTTGTGATTGTGATGTGAGCAGCCTTGTCGTTCGTGCCCTGGCTCCGTTCTGCTTGAATAAAAATAATAATTTTATTTCGACTAGCAAATGGCTGAATGGCACCAGGAATTAGGTTTATTTTATGTGAATGCCTTTCCCTCGTCTCGATCTGGAGTTAGAAGTTTAAGTTCTGTAAGTAAGTAAGTAAAATAAGCTAGTAGTCAGTTCAGTGAGTGAGTGAATCTGTAAGTAATCTGCATTTGGAACATTCATACACAGAAATACAGACTACAAACTATCGTACAACAAAACTGAACTGGGATGGCAAGAACACTTAAGCTAAATGTAAACTAACAAGGAAATGAAGGAATATAATAGAAAATGGAGTACTGTAGAATTTTTGACTGTTGCCTTGTCTCGCCTCCTTGCTTACGTAATGTTACTTAAGTTTACTTTAGTTAGCTCATGTACATACTAGCATACTAGTTACATTTCTTCTTCCTTAAATACTACATGCATTTCTTCATTTGGCTTATTGTTAGTTGAAAGTTGAATGCTTATGTACCTATACTAAATGTTTAGCATGTATTATATATAGTACATGAGAGAGACGGGGAAAAGCACTGTTAATGTAATGATAATGGTAGCAGCATGTTGCTTTATGTACACAAAGTTGGCTTTGGAGAGAGTCCCATCACATTGTAGTCGTAGAATAGCTTACGTAACAGCGAAGGAGTGTAGTAGTAGCAGTGTGAGCCCTGTCTGAGTCAAAGCCAAACCGAACCAAACCAAGCCAAGCCAAGCCAGGTCATAATAATATTACGTTCATAGGTTCAAAGCTTTTAAGTAGATGCATCTCAGGAGAGATCCAGAATTGCCACAAGAAGCTTTCAAAATGTCAGCTCAAATTAATGAGGTGTCAGATGTGCTGATAGAATTCGAGCCGAAATGCTCAAGTGGTAAACTAACGGAGAGAAAGGAAGCTATGGCTACATTGCATTATATTGGAGATTCACTTCCTTCTCTCTAAATCCGTAACAGTAACATAACAGAGCATTCTCTATTTGTATTCTCTCATGTGTACTGTATGTATCTAGAAGAATACATTTAGCGCTCTCGCTCTGCTTTCCTTTTTCCTTCACTTTTACTTTTTTGGTTGGATGTTGGATATGGATTGGATGTGGATACCTTACCTTCCACTTAAGCGTAGGTATTCTATTTGATTCTATTAGAACGATACTTCCATACCTACTACCTACCTGCCGACTTCATTTTCCATCTTGCTTTGGGAAGCCAGGCCAGGTCTCAGACCGAATTTCAAATTTTATCCCAAACGCAATACACAGTGTAGTATGTACCAAGACCAACTCCGGAACAGGAGAAGTGCGCCAAGCCAAGTTCTGTTCACTTACTTATATTATATTGCTCGTAGACTTAAATTTTATTCATGCTAGCATCCTCCCATGGCTAAAAACTAACCACATCATACATAATGCCCAATTCACTTTAAGCTACGTATCTACTATGTACGTACCTACATAAGAAAACGAATCTATATCTAACTGACTCGACTCAAAGTCTAAATTCTAAACCTACATACATAAATACATACACTACTGTACATATATAATATATTGCTTAAGGATGAAGAAAGTCTCCGAGTTTTTAGCTTAGGCCAGCAAGAAAATGTGTAGTGTACTGTACCTTAGGCATCCAAGTTTAGGGAGTAAGTGCAAAAGCGTTATAAAATATGCACACTCTCTCTCACTCTATCCAGTCCAGGGCAAAATAGCTATTTCAAAGGGGCACATGTGTTTTTAAAAGTCTGTGGAATTTTATGTTGTGTTATGTTATGCTATGTCATGTCAATGTGCTTAGGCTCGAGACACAAGAGCCGTAAAGTACAGAAAGCAAAAGCAAACTAACGTAAGATGTATATAGATCGCAAGATGTAAGATCTTACTCCTTACTGTATGTAAGGAAAAGCAAAAGGTGCACAGTGCATGTAGGTAGTTTGAGTAAGTACTAGAAAGAAGACTTAAGGAAAAGAAAAAGTATAGGAGATTATGGAATTTTTGCAAAAAAAGATGAAGAGTAGAGCAAAGCGAGCCGCCTGGACGGGAATACCTAAAACTTTGCCATGTCTTGTCATAGCTACATAGAAGTACAAGAAATCATCGTTCAGCATGCACTGAGTCAGCTTGTACCTTGTACCTTGGCTTCCTTTCCCTTGCCCTGCTCTGCTTATCGTCATTGTCGTTATTTTCTGACAAAGTAAATCTAGGTAACGTAAAGGTTGATGTGATGTGATGCAATGTGAGTTTTCCTTCTCCTCCTACCACTAAACCATCTACAGAACAGATACACTTCCTTCATACACTATTATTATACGTATATTGACTTCTCAAGCTATAGGTACACAAATTTTGAATCTCTGCGTAAATATACTGTTGGAGATGCATAAGGATATATCTGGATATACAAGATATACTTAGAATAGTTCTTGAGTATATAACTATAGCATGCGTATGTAGTTTATCTTTAGGAATATTACATTTAGAATTGAATCTCCGTTCCGTGGCTTGGTTCTGGTGGCTTATAGTATCTGCACTCACCAAAAGCTATGCAATAATGTAATACCCGTATATTTATACAGAATACTTACAGATCCTGTATACTTAAGGTACCTACTTACTTAGTTTGATATGTTATGTTGTGTATATCTTTGGTATCTGGTTGTCATACTCTTACTCATAGCTTAGGTTATGCAAGGTAAAATATATTCAATGGTATAACATTTGAGTAGAGATAGGGATACATAGGGATGCAGAGTGAATTGACGTGAGTGAAGAGAGTAAAGTACAGAAAAGTCTTCAGGAGGCAAAAAGTCGTCTGTCAAAATCAGGTTTGCTTTGAGAGCACGCTTCCATCGAGCAAAGCAAGTCAACTCTAAAAGTCTGGTTCGTATCGACCGACCACTTCCCTTCCCTCTATCATAATATAATACAATACTTACGCTTTAGCCAAACCAACCTCTCTCACTCGGCTCACAACTCACATCACATCAGTCAGCTAAAGCTATGTTGAGTTTAGAACTGATATGCACTGGGTATGTGTATGTGCTGTTATGTAATGTAAAGTAATGTAATGCAATGTAGATAATGGAATGCAATGTCAATATTTCCCAGTCTAGTCAAAGTCAAGTCAAGTCAACGCTACGGATTTCGATAATATTATATATTATGTGAGTAGTTCAACTACACTAAGACTTAAATCAGACAAAAGATTGCTTGCAGTCCCAGTCAAGTCAAACCACACCAAGTCAAGAACAAACTGGTACCACTATGCTATGCTAACGTAAATACAAAGCTAAATATAATATTAGTAAAGTCAAAGTCAAACCCAAGCCACACTTAAAGCAAAAAGTAAAGTTAAACTGAATTATTGTAAATGACGTGGGTTGGATTTGCTCTACTCTGATTTTGATCTTGGCCTAGAAATCTCTCGCACTAAACTCTTCATCTATTCTGGCTTGGCTTGGCATGACATGTTCTCTGTTGATGATGATGATTCAACAGCCGAAAAGAAAAACTACTTTTATAAACCACAATCTCCGTTCTGTACTTAAGTATAAACAGGAAAAATGGACACTAAACGGAGATATCTGCTGATAAGTAAATAAATTGAAAAGAACTTTGCTAACCAGACCAGCTATGTACTAAATAGTTGTCTATTATTTATACTTAAGTATGTAATAAGGGTTAAGAAGATCTTTTATACAGTAGTAGCAAAGATAAGTCCATCCATAGACAACTCAGGCCAGGCCAGGGCAAGGGAAGACATGGCAAGTCATGTCATGTCAAGTTATGTCTACGTCAAGTCATTTGAACTGGAGCAAAGAAATGTATCCGACACAAAGTAATGCTCTCAAGATTTATTTCCCAATCATCCATCAATATGTAAGATGTAACAGAGAATCGAGTTTGTCTGTTCTACTCATGCAGTATTATACTATATGTACATACAGTATGCACCAATAGTATTACCGAAAAGAAGACTAAGCTTCCATCCAAAAGCCATGGTATGCTAGATAGATTTAGTTTAGTTTAGCTTGTCTTGTTCTTATTCTTTCCTACGTACTGCTACTGCTGCTTATACTAATACTATAAAGAATAGCGAAGGAGATATATATTTAGTCTAATGTGATGTGATGCGATGTGAGATATAATAACAAAGATACTGTCTACTCAACTCTATGCATAGTTTCTATCCATTTTCTGTTCAGAGTGTGATATCTACGTTATTTAGCTTTGCCTTTCTCTACTACGAGTACATACTTTAAACTAAACTGATGTTTAAACTGACAGGACAGTGCTGATAGTGATAGGCATGTAAAAAGCTTTACTTTCTTTCCTGTAGACAGTAGATATCTTGCATCTACACATATGAACTGTATTTTCTATTGCTATTGTAATAATAAAAAGTATAAAAATGTATGTGCATAAGGTAAACATAAGTAGAAAGGCGGAAACTAAAGTAGGTAGTAGGTAGCTAATACTACCTAGTAGATCAAAATGGTAAGAGACATGATGAGATGAGATTGCGTTGCATTTGGAAGAAGGAAAGTGTTTTGGGACTACTGCAAGAAATAATGGAATGGATGGGAAGAGTATTATACTATGTATGTATAGTTATAAGTATAAAAGAAACTTTTACTCAAGTCATGTCATGTTTATAGATAAATAATAGGATACTTATAGCTGGGAGTAGGATGATAGATGTATAGATCTAACGTAAAAGCACTGTAAAAGGATTCAAGCATTCAATGTTGAAGTCAATGTCAAGTTTGGGTCAACATGTTACCTAATATCGTATGTATCTTGTGTTCCAAGCATCATTTCCACGTCAATCCGTGTCACTTTAGACACGATACCGGAAAGAATCGGCTATCAATTTGTCATTTTCGCACTTCATCAAGAACAGTGAAGAGGAGAACGTGCCAGAGTGGCAACTAGAGAGATGATTGACCGTCACCGTCACTCAACTTTAGTTGATCCTGCTGCAACAGCATTGAAATACACTTATACAAAATACACTACACTACACAGCTTAAATACACTTCCATATCCATGCCCATATAGTCCACAGATAAAAAGCAATATTACTTAAACGTTAAACGCACCCGTCAATCTCTAATAGCATAGAATGATGGGTGCTATGTTATCTAAATGGTAAGTAGGTTCTAGGTATGTTTAAGTAATAGGAAAGCATGTCTTTGAAAAGTAACAAGATCATCATCAACATACTACCAGTAGGTATACTTTGATAAATACCTATAAATAAATCCATACAGTATACATAGTCTATGTAACTATTGTATTTTAAATAGGGAAAGTTGAAAGCATATAATATAAGTATAAGTAGGGAAAGGCCAGGCCAAGCCAAAGCCACGTGAGTGATCTCCGTCATTGAATGATGAATGATTTTATTATTATTACCTACCTGTACACACTACTCATAACTCTGCCCACCTCCATGCACTCGTCTACCATTTATTATATTAAGACGGGCAGACAGACGCAAAACACGACACATACATAATATTACTATTACATTCACAATTCACACTATGTAATATAGGATATGGAAGTGTGGGTACTATTCTAGCACAAGACCAACTACAACTATAATATATTCTAGTATTGTATGTAGACTGATAATTCTGCTGAACTAGAGGCTAATCTGTAAATCTCCGTGATATGAATTACAATGACACGACACATCAGTTCACATCATCACACTTGCTCTTGTACTTATGCATGTAATATTTTGTTGTACCACTACCAGTACCAGGCCAAGCTGTCTCTAGCCTCATTGAATCGGGCCCTTTTAAATTCTATGTACATCAAATATCAAATATAAGCATAATTCAAACTCTCACACTCACACCTAACACCTATCGGCAATATATGACAGAGTGCATGATTATATGTATTGAATATTACATAATGTTACAGTTATAGTTAGCACACGTAAATTGTAAGTAGTATTTAATTTTATTTCTACTTCAGATCAACTTGCCTGACATCCTTTAGCCATACATCATATAAATATATGGGCCTACCTATCCCTATTGGCTATAACTTTAAAGTCTCTATCTAAAACACACTCACACACGTACAACGCAAAGCAACGGACACATGTATAATGAATAAGTATTAAAAAAGGTAGGTAAAGAAAGGTAAAGTATATATAACTAGTATTTAGGGAGATAAATACATATATAGTGTGTTGTAGTTCATAAGAATTTACACCACATAATAAGCAAATGTAATAATTATTTCTCTCTACTTTGTATTAGTATGTGTGTTTGAAAAAGGAAGGAAACTTTGTAGCAAGCATTAGTATTAGGATAAAATTCGTAGGTACGGTTTCAGTATACGTATTACGTAAGTAAGTAAGTAATATGTTTGTGAACATGATATATGTATGCGGTGGATTGGAATACCTAGCGAGAGCTTAACTACATACAAACACATACACACATAGTAATTAGCAATTCGCAATCTTTCCCATGAACATATGTACTAATGTCAGTTAGAATCATGCAAGCTTCTAGGCAAGGGAGCCTATATGCTATAAAAGTAAACCTTCTATGTGTAAGTATAATATATTTGGTGTAAAATACAGATGACAAGCCAAACCAACTTACTCATTGCATTTCGCCCATTAATTTATGATACTATTTCAGTAACACGGAATTTTATGGTATTTTAAGTTGTGTCGTGTTGTGTCCGTGTCCCTAATGTATTATGCTTATTTGTAAAGTTCTAAATGTATTCAAAAATAGACTGATAATAATACAGTAGTATTTTGAGAGGACAATAGGAATAAATTGAACATTGCATTATGAACTTCCAAGCTTAGTTATGTTAGTTATAATGACTCTAATTTTTAGATTGTCGGGAAGTTAGTCTGTGAAAAAAAATGATAATAGTCATCATTACCGTAAAATTGTATATAATTTATAACTAACATTGAAAACCTCCTCTGCGTGGCATTTGCATGCAAAAAGTTTTCGCACACGTCTTCAATAATGCATACATACAGTATCCTATGCTATACACTCATAAGTTCATTTAATACATATAGAATACCTTCCCTGGTTAAAAATGTGTTATATGTTCATGCTACTCCAATAATGTTAAGCTGCATGACACTCCATAATTTATAATGCTACTAAAAAGCAAGCAAATATCATTTCACCCCTGTGTCTGTCTCTACAGTATTATGATATGATATGACATGAGACTCTAAGGACTGTGATTGAGTGAGTTAGCAGACTTCAACAATGCAATGCAGTGCAGAAATGCATCGTTCACTTGCTTAAGTTGCTTATTTAAGTTAGCATTAGCGGGTATAGGATAACATGATCAAACGGAGAAAACAACCAGAAATTATTGTCTTGAAAACCATTAAACCAGCATGAATTTGACAATCACTAATGGATGAGCGGGTGTGTCGTGTGTCCAACTACAACGGAGAGCTCAAACCGAAAACTGCCTGGAGCCTTTCACTAAGTCGTCACAGTGTCATGTCATGTCATGTCATCTGTCACAATCACTCATTCAAGAGTTTAGAAGGATTTACTGGCCATAGTTACTTATTATTAGTATTACACATTCAAACTCAACAGTAGCTAAACACTATGTATTAATAGAAATGGAAAAATAAACCTACTCCATATGTACATACATACGAAGCACCCTAAAATATTGCATATTGTAAAAATCATCGTCTCATTCATTAATTGCATTTATGCCAAATTATTTTATTTGCCAAACCATTCACTAAGTTATTGCAATTTTATTATTTTTAATGTTCTACAAGTTACACAGGTCAGTTACCGGAATCTAGTGCCATTACAGATATATAAGAAAAATGAATACTATATAAAGTTGTCGGGGTAAAACTACGTTATGTGCCAGTTATGGGTTATTCTGTATCAGACACCTGCCTAATAAATTCGACAACTATTTTATTACAGTCCAATTCGTTTACAGACGTAATCTTCGTACCTTTGTATATTTAAATGAATTAGATCATCATATTTCATGTAATACTGTAATTACATCCAAAATGCACACATACTTATGTACGTAAATGTGTTATATAACCTTATTTTCTTTAATATTACACGAATACATTGATTTATCATGTAAAGAAGCGTTATTTTGTGTATCATGCAGTTTTAGGCAGTAGTCTGTTTATATTATGCACCCTACGCCATTGGTATGTATCCGTTGTTCTCTAAGTTATAGGCCCTAGCAGTAGAAGTAAGCAAAAATTGTGAGTTAACTTGAGACTGAAGGATGTAGCACTAGCAGTAGCAGCTAAACTAACGTAAGCAACCCGGGTTGTGTTTTAGTCTGTAGGCACTGAGATATCAGTAGGCCGTTCTTTCGGTAGCGAGCGGGTTTTGTTATTTTGTTGAAGAATGGAGGAGAAGAGAGACGAGAACAGTAGCCAAAGCAAAGCGAAAGCAAACTGAAGAAGGGAAAGGGAAGTGAGTTCTGGCTCTGAGTCTGTCGTCTCTAGAAATGTACATACATTTTGACATTATAGTTGCTAAAGACAAAGTAGCTACAGCTACAACTATGTTTGAGTAACCAACTATAATATTCAGTAAGAAAAGAAAGAGTAAGATTGTTATAAGTTGCTTTGGACTTTTGTGCATAAGATAGCTAGCAGAAAGTAAGTAAAATGTTTCTCGAATTTTGAGAGTAAGTTGAGATAAGTTGGCTTGGTGGCTGGCACTAGTGTACTGAATAGTGACAGAGTGTGTGTAGTGTAGAAGAAGAAGTAGATAGTGCTGTGGTGGTCGTAGAAGGGAAGCCGGCATGTAAATATATTCTATGCTAAGCTTATGAGTCTTGTATAGCTCAGTAGTAGAGAGTAAAGTAAAGTAAGTAAAGTCTTTAGATATAGTATAGATGGGTATGGTAAAATGTAGCTTTAGGTATATGTAAGTAAGTACATAAGTATACTATGTAATGTATGTAGTATGTAAGGTACATATATGTATAGTTTGTATGTAGTAAAGTAGAAGGGAGCTTTATGTAGACTGTACTCGTACATAGCTGTAGTGTGTATGTGTGCTGTGATATAATGTTGAGTGTGTTCAGTGATGGGATTGAGCAGCTCACGGAGGAACGAGGAGTGGTGTAGATGAAGGAATGGCCCAACCCAGCCCCCCGACATCCATCCATGGAACGCCGGAGTTTGCCGTCCAAGGGCTGACAGCTTATCCATTAGTTGGCGGAGCTAGCTCGATGATTGACAATCTTGGCAGTGCACGACGTGCGTGCATGTGTTCCATCGCTCAGCTCCGTTGTTTCTGATCCTTGCTAGAGCAGACCAGGCTCTCTTCAACCTCCTTTTTCCTATCCTTACATACTACTACTACAATAACGTAGCACAAGAGCCAAAGCTAACTAAACTCTAAACTACCAGGCAAAAGCAAAGCTAGGATCCTTGCTGGCTTGCATCTTCTACTCTAATACTAATAGTAGTAGCACAGGACAGGAAAGCAAACTTTAACTGGAAGAATTCTCAAAGCAGTCAACCAAACTCACATCCACATCAACATCACATAACAAAACCGGAGAGGAGAGCTTTGCCTCTACCGTTGCTGTTTCTGCTGTGCCGTGCCGTGTCTCGTCATACATTGTAATACTACTATTCTATACCTACCTACCTACCTAACCTAATCGTATAGTAAGTAGAAAGTAGAAGATCACAAGAGACAGACAGACAGACCGGGCAAAACACTTTTATATACACATACACATACCTTATCCATTTATTGGACACCGCAGCCAACAACGTGCTCTCCGCATTTCCACAACTCTTCAACTTCAACTCAATACTATTGGGTTCGTTTGTTTTGACTGACTGATTTGTGAGTGAACTGACTGTTAGTTGCAAGTCAGTTCTGTCTGAACACTGTACTACTTGTTCAGAAGATTTACTCTTGTTGTATGAACCTCCAGCTATATAGTTACATAGTATCCGACAATTCTCATGTCAATTCAAGTGGATAATTTTTAGCAACTTTATATAACTGATACTTGCAGTACACTATAAACATACATACCTTACAACAGTGAGTGATTCAATCAAAAAATACGATACCATTCATACAAGAAAGAGAAGAATTAAGCTCTCTTTATACTATAATACATAAATACACATAAAGGTGTAGTAAAACGGACGGGTGACATTGGTATGCTAACATAAGCTTGTTAAAGTGACACATTATACGTACAGTCGACAAGACACGAGCGTAAAGCTATTAAGTACAGTACACTAGAAACAGTAGTATACCGGCATCCTACCAGTAACAACCAACTTTCTTCGCAAACTTAACTCTTAACAGAACTGAACTGAATATCTTGCCATTGGTCACCAGGCTGTCACCAGTGTCACATCACTTCACATCACCTTTCAATTCACTGCAAGCTGTTGTCAGTGTGAGTTGACTGGAATCCTCCGAGCTGACAGACAACAGACAGTGATAGCATCCTTGATAGACGGCCCAGTTCCGGGTTGTGCAATATCCATTGTGATTGATTTAAATCGACAAGACAGGAGGAACAAAGAAACTAAACTAAACTAAAGAAGAAAGTCAAGGTTCTTTCTATACATACTCTACATACATACATAATATGTAACAAACCGAACCTTCTCCGTAAACACAAAGCCAACTTACAACTTACCGGAATTATACATCAACTTGAAATATTAGCTAAAATAATCAAGCAAAGTGCCGTGCCGGCTTTTTCATCTTGAATCCTACACTTACGCTGTTACGTTACACTACAGTTCTACTAATCGTGTTTTTATGCAATTTTCGGGGTAATTCACCTCTCACGTCCGATTTTATTTGAGACACTGTCATTTCACCATCTACTATAAACAAATCAAACCAGATTGCTATTTAACACCAAAATAACTACAACTGTTACAGTTTATTTTCCATACGTACAAATACAAGAAATAAATGTATGTAAGTGTGAAGTGAAAAATTATTGTACACAATATCGTGCAACCGGCTTTTTTTTTATCTAAATACAGATACCTATAGAGTTCAGTATTTTATTAGCGAGTTTTACTTAGCAAAGCAATAATACAGAAACAGTATTGAAAAGCAAAATAATACTATCATTATAAATATTAGTAGTCAATTTTCCTACAATATTAGAAAAAGCAACAATAGTTTTCTGTCTCAAAGTTTAACTCTTGACTTGATTTGAGAGGATTTATTTTAGCTGAATATTGTATTGAAATACCACAACAGTACCATTTACAATTTACAATCAAATAAAATCAGTCATATATAATAATAGTGTACCGTAGGAAAGTAAGTAAGTAAGTGATATACCTACTTTACACAAGTACACTACAATACAACCCAAACTACATACTTTTACACACATAAACAAACTGGGCAATTGAGTGTAATTGTAATAGCTAATAACTAACTCGGACTTGTACTTTATAGGATATTATACCTATTAGAGATAATATAATAATAGATCCGTGGAACATTTAGTTATATATTAGCCAAAGCAATCCACGTTAACTAATAGTAAACAGTGGAACGAGGAGAGGAGCGAAAAGCAATAAATCAACGTGGTTTAGAGCCTGATAGTTGAGTAGAGGGTAATTGTCGTCGTAAAGCCTGTTCCTTCCTTCTCACAGCGGCTCTTATTATTATGCTATTTATTTATTTGTTGAGTTGAACTGGATTTCTATACGTAAGTTAAGTACGTACGTTAACGTTTACGTTCGATTTCTATCAGAGCAGGCGAGGATTCGATATATATTTATTACATGCTCTTAAATTTTAAATCCTACAAACAAGACAACAAAACGCAAGTGCTCAATTTATATTCATCCCTAATAATCCTAATAAAATACAATACAGCTTAGCGAAGGTATTTACAATATCTAAATACCTACCTAAAACAAACGCAAACGTAAAGATAAATTTTACAATTTTACGCACGAATCATCCTTCAACATAGAAAATTGAAACAAATTACTTTATATTACAAATCAGAACAACATTAAGGAAAATTCATCAGTGCTTCGAACAAAAATTACACACACACACAATAATATTTAAAAAGTATTAGGAAAACGGGAGAAATCTGCACAAAAGTGGAGTGAGACAAGTTGAGATCAAATTGGATAGCTCGACTTTGACACATAGTGTTTCCTTCGGGTGCATTTATCTTCTGTGTCTAAATCCACTTCAAGTTTCAATACAATACAATAGAAGAGTAATTTGATCTCAAATTCTACTATATACATAAAGTAAAATATCAAATTATAAAATCTCACAATAGAGTTGTATTGTTAATGTAATGCATATAAGTTGCTCCTACACTGATATTAGATCTCTGACTACGTGTATCAATGTCAATTGTGTTTATTTTTCAAATAGAAGCTAATATATAACGAAAATCGAATAACAAATCAAAAGAGAAATTCCAAACTGAAAATCAAATTCAACCGCAGAAAACCTTCTAATGTTCAATATAGAGAATAAAATAGCAATTTTCTAGCAGAGAAGAGTCCTGTTACGTTTTTGTGAATCCGTTCGTGTGCAAAACATTAAACAAGTCAAAGAAGGGGAATAAAATAATTGCAGAGTGCTTTGATTTTTTCTCACATCAGTGAATGTGGTTTTAAGTCTTTACCTTTTTGGATTTGGATCGCGTAGCGTACAGACGGATTACAGCAATCTGAGTGAATTTTATTATTCCATTTTTTTCCCAACTAACCTACGTACATATATATACAAGAGGAAAACAACGAAGCGAAACTAACCGGGAAGTCAATTGATTCCCGGTGGATTTTCAGTTAGTGGAAAGTTAGAGCTGCCAGCTTTTGCTCGGCAGCAGCGGCTTTCGTAGCCGGTACACATTTTTCACAAGGAGTGATCGTAGTGTACTGGGCGGGTTTTCATGGCCCAGCCACGGGTAAGTACAATATTTTATTTATTACCACAATATTATGATTTGAGTGTTAAAAGCTTGTGTTCTGTAGGGAAAGGGAAGCTTACAAACTTACAAGTTACATGACAGGTTATAAAGATATTTCTCATGTGAATGTGAATGTGCAACTTGTAATTTTTGTAAATCTAAGTGTAATATCTATGTACGCATATACAGTACAATATCAGGGATTGAGATATCCACAATTTCATTAGTTCACATCTGTACAGTTACTACAATATTTATGACAAGTTATGTATTTCAATTTCTGGTTTTAGCGTTTTAAGTGTTCTTAGCTTCGTTTACCATAGTGTATCCCACTAATAGTAATCTGAAAGAGAATCTGTAATGAAATGATGTACAAATGTATGTAGACAGACAGTAAATGGTAAAAAGGAATAATATCCTCTTTATGTTGCCAAAAGGGTGCTTTTTTAAATAAATCGAAGGGAAATATTCATGAATCATGAAAGGAGTTCTCTCAAGTAGATATTTTAGCTTTCCTTTTTACTTTTACCTACTTTACGCTCATTATTATGATAGTTAAAATTCTGTTTTACTTATTATAAATAGATAAATTGTAAAAACATTGAGTGCAAATTGTATGCACTTGCGTTTGTCTTTGTAGTTGTATCGGGAAGCTTTAGAGGAAAAGCACTTTGTCATAAAGATCCAAAAGCGGTTGTCACAAATATGTCAAATAAAGTGTGTGTCATAGGTCGAGGGTTCCCTTGCCTTCATTTTAGTTCTGCCGATCTTCTCAAGTGGCTTTTATCTATTCATATCGGACACGGCGAACAACTACTAAACTAATAAGAAGGGCTTGTTGAAATTCGCCTTGTTAGTTGTTATGTTGCGTTGAATTAGGGTTTATGGTCATTCTCACTTCACTTCGAGTTCTACTTACATTAGTGTAACTTGTAGGTAATAAATATTAAGGCAATATCCATCTAAAGCTTCAAAGGGTCTATATTTTCTATTCATATTATATGATTTGGCAGTAAAAATAATGATAGAACAAATAATATTAGTCTGCTAGTATTCTTTCCAAAAAGGGATCTGGTTCTAGTTCAGTATACATATCAGGATTATTATATGAATATAAATAGTTTGGTAGAGATTTGCTATGCTATTGTGAATGTGAGTGAAGGTGTTTGTTGTTAGGATACGGATATGTATTGAATAGTGTTATGAAAAGCTGTATCCGAATCCACTCGCTGCAATCCAATGTGGAATGTACTAACAATGATGAATCGTATGCGGGCATTCCATTTCATTTCGTTGATTCAGAATGATTTAGTTGAATTTAGTTGCGCTTTTCGTTTTTCGTGTTGAACTGAGCTATGTATCTGTATGTGCATAGTTTCCAGATATATAATATTAGAGGAGAGCAGAAAACAGACAGGACTTGTGGAAATGTGAAATCTGAAACTAACACATGCATGCATACAACATTCATACATAAACATAAAGGAAAAAAGGAATAGTACATTTACATTACATAGATATACATAGAAGGCTCAGAGGCGATAACCGAAACAGACTGTGAGAATGAAAATGAATGTCGAATGTCTAGTTAACATATTGTATATTGTGGTAGTGTTGTAGTTCCACTACCTTAGCCTTCCCTACTATCCGAAATGAATGATCATAAATTTTCTAGTCCTAAAATTTTTTGGCGTACTTCCCTATGCCCGTCGTATAGAATAAATGTATAGGGAAATGGGAATAGTAAGTATGTACATTAGTACAAGGAGAATCCTTCTATTACCCTGTTCTGTGTCGTCAGGGTTGGTTACTAGAATAATAATATGTTAGAGAAATACCTACCTACCGACAATTCCCTATAATTTTAGAGGATTGACTTCCAACTTACATCGTGCACTACAATAAACAGATCTACTAATGTTCTGCTTCTACTTAGCGTTTAGAATCACATATTTCTACTAACTGTTCTTGTTTTGTTCTCCTGGCCTGGTCTGGTCTGTCTATGAAGATTACCTTCCACAAACTGTCTAAATAAATAGTGAATTGGCTGTTTAGTTAGTTCCGAGTCGAGTGCCAGTGTGACATGGCACTATTTCTCTATTGATGTTGATAATAGCTTTGATGTTAATAGTTCTATCTGTAATTCTACAGATATAGTTGGCTGGGGCTCAGCCTGATTTTAAAGTTTGTATTGTAGATACTAGGTAAACGGATATTATATATGGATAGTTTGTATTTGTAGTGTAGTGTGATCGTAGTAAATAAGTATCGTATCGGTTAATAGAGTGACCCAAAGTGACATTTAACCACAGATTATTCAGCTCCAACCAGTGTCAACACATCTACTCCTAATAATTTATCTTGCACCACTCCGTGTTTATTTATGTGCTGAAAATTAACCATGGTCTCTTGGAAATTTTTTGCCCGCTTAATTTATTACTTTTTGGGATAGCATTCCTCCTTTGAGTTCCCTGCATGCGCTAACTTATACAATACTTTATATTTATAAGAAATATACATACAAGTAGGTATAATATAAACTAAACTAACATTACATCTCTTTAACTGTTCTTTATAGTATTTTATAATATAATGTGATGTACCTACTTACATACATGCATACATGCATACAATTGTAGAGTGAAACATTCTGTTTAGTGTAGGACTAGACTTTGCATTACATTACACCACACACCATTTCACTGCAATATATTTTCCTCCTCTAAACGTTGTTGACCTCACAAGGTTACATTTGACAATTCATACACAAAGTCCTGTCAATTTCATTACATGCGTTCCTTTACTTTACTTTACTTTGGCTTGGCTTTGGCTTTCGCTTCGGCTACAAGCTACAGCTACAAGAACAACCCCTTCCTGTGTCTAGAGGCAGGGCAGTAGTACCAAACTATCAAACTTTCAATGCATCAGAAGCTCGTTTATGCTGTAGTAGTATGCATGTACATAATAATCAATGCTTCATGTCTCTATCTCTTTCAAAGAATAAATAGCTCGGCTGAAACTTTTATAACGATTCATAATTCACTCCAAGCATACTATTATGGCATTTATCACTGTTTTGTATTTTGCATTATGTAGAGCTAGGCAGTTTCCTCGCGTCCTCCTTATCTTTAATTATTTTTGAGACAAATAATACACAACTTGTGATAAACAAAACACAAGACTTTAGTTACTGACTCACTCACATAAGAAGGCTAAAGCTAAATTCATCAGAAAGTAATTTAATCTTGAGATCTTTTCTTTCGTCACATTACCACACAATGCTCCAGGAATTGTTTACGTGCCGAGATCAGTGTGTGACACCCTTAAACTCTTTACCGTGTTTATATAAGCACTATTATGTATACTTAATATAAAATGACCATAGTAAAAAATGCTGGAATCACTATATGTATGTAGTTCGGAGACGGCAAATATGTACCTACTTAGTTATAACATTCAATTCAGGGTTGCTAGCGATAACTCGTCTTGCTGACTCATTATTAGCAACATCAACAGCAAAAGCACATCGCATCTTCCTCTTATGTAAATGCGTATTGGATCTATAGGGACATTGGGGCTAACATTAACATTAACATCAACATCATCTCGCTCTTTTCTGCTACTCTTTGCAATCACATCTCTGTTTTTCACATATAGCAGCTAGCGATAGGCATGCAATGCACTGACTGAACTGAATTGAACTCCCCGACACATCTACATACCTATTTTTTGTATTAATATATGTATACTATGTATATGGACAATTATATATGATCTCTACGTATATTATAACATTGTGTGTATTACGAAGAACTTTGAATATTATCTTCTCCGAATAAATTCTGTAGCCAAATCTCCATTTACAAGATAAGTATACATATGTTAATATTCTAAGTATGTGTAGGTATGGAATGGAGTATTTTTTAGCGTTCGATTGTGGAAGTATATCTAATGAATTATATGGTGACCCAGTGTTGTCACTTTAGCGGTCATAAATTATTTTTTTACATTAAAGAAACTTAAAACTGCTCTTCGGCTTTTCTCTTTATCTCCTACTGACTCGTCTGTCGATATCAGCTTTCAGCAAGACGTAAATCTCTCAAATAGCTCTCGGTGCTTATGTATAACCACTAACGTGTATTAAGTAGGCACTCACTTTAGACATAAGTTGCTACCTATGCATCTTGTGCAAAATAAAATGTATTACTTCATAGAACCTCTTGCTAAAAAAGCCATTCCGCACATTATGTATATACTTAACGTTAATTTTATAGATATTGCAATATTTATTAGAGTCATATGCTAGACAGATAGATATAAATATTGCGCAACGAAATGTCGAATGCATGTAGTAACTAACCAAAACCAAATCAAAGGGAAAATGGAGACCATTAACATTGCATAAATATTCTATAGGTATGCCTGTTATGTCATCCGTAACTAAAAGAGTTAAGCTTTCGTTTTAAGACTCATGGTTTGGTAATCATTACAGGTTTTTTGGGCAGAAAGGAATTTTTATCACCTGTTTCAAAGGGTTACATACAAATACGTACTATGTATGTACTGATAGGGTTAGGGACTCCTTTAAGTGGGTTAGGACTTTTTGATAGATTCTAATCAGTGTCTGTAGTGTACATACCTTAAGAGATAAGCCGCGTCTTTGTGGTTTCGTTCTGTTCTATGCATACCTACGCTGTGCTGTGATGTTTACTATTTACAGATTTACATATAATAGCTCTAAACCTAAATATGTTAAACTAAAGACAGGCTAGCACTAAGGGATATAATATTACATTGATACATAAATACTATTATTTACCTTACCTTAACTAGTAAGCTTATTTAAGTGTTAGTAAATAGTTTAAATGTTAAGGCTAAGAATGTCTTAGGATATGATTCCTTGTTGTGGACAAGTTGCGGGTTAGTTTCATTGTAAGCTAAATTGGTAAAAGTAAAGGACAAAGCAATGTGTACAGGGAAAAGGAATGGAAGACATGAGGAATAATAACAATGTGACAGCCACGACGTCTCTGACGCCGCATGACGTGGGAGACAAGCTTTGACCCCCTATTGACGAATGATTGTCGATTGGACGTACATAATACAAATACTAATAAACCAAACATAAATACTTAACACAGGGAAACATACATAGGTAGGAAGTACTTATGAACCTTAAGGTAGAGTCAAAGTCATATAAATTCTAACTGCTATTAGTATTAGTATTTAGTGTTATCTATTTGTATTAGGTATAAGGGCCTTAACTTAGAAATTCCGGCTATTTTCTGCAAAGCAAAAGGACCATCCAAGTTTGCTGCTTATTATACTTGACAGCTTTGCTGACTTTATCTGTACATACAAGGCTGGATACTGTACTTAACAGTTATTTCAGTATTGCACGCTAATGATTTTGTGAGTTTTGTGGTAGTAATAATTCCAAAGTTGAGTAAAGTAAAGTCAACCCTGAAAAATATGAAAAGTCAAGTTAATTGAAGGAGAGGAAGGAGAAGGAGCTTATGTTTCTGGGCAATTATTCTGGGAAATAAGTTTTGATTTAGACAGAGACAGATTAGAGGAGACAGAGCGGTGTGGCAAATGACTGGCTGACGCTGATGGACAGACGAACAACTCAAATCACAGACTCACTCAAGGGTCGGGTATCATTGTCGGTTTGGTTTGCTAGGCTTAAGTCCTTAAGTTTATATCCCTATATACGAGTACTACATAGTACATATTTACCTGTGTTGTGTAGTATTACAGCTAATGTCTCAAATTCTAAAATACTAAAATCCTATTATCAGTTCAGTAGATACTACCTACTACCTACCCTAATATACATGGTCTGGTAAGCAAGTACTATCTGCAGTGAGTATTTAGTAACTATTAAGGCCATAAGGGATACATAAATCGGTAAAAGTCATAAGCATTGTGTATATTATGTATGTGTGGATTTTTATAACGAGTTAAAAGTTTAAATGCCTTCTTTGTAATATAATGTATGTTCAGGCCAGGCCAGGCGAGAATCAATAGGTTAAATTACAAGGGGCTAGTTAATACTACATTTTAAATACGGAACTTCTGTATACATGAGTGATTTGATATTTGGAGGGTAGGATTGATATTACAGAGTACAATGCGGACATGGGTACTTATTAGCCATCAATTTTTCTAGCGGGCAGGCCACTACATAGGAAACACTTGAAAATTGTTTGACGTAGGGCTTGACTTCACATCAGTTATACAGTAGAGGACTGTCACAGCATTCTGCACATTTTGTAATGGACGTCGTCGTGGTCGTAGCTGTAGTTGTTTTGAAAAGGCGAGAAAAGAGAAGTTATCTTTTAAAATAGTTAGTTGTCTCTCGCCATGAATGTATTTTGTGAGTCTAAATGATTTACGAGCCTCCAGGGTCCTCCGTAGAGAACGAGAGTCCCTTTTCCCATTCCGTGTTTGTATTATTGCCACCATTTATTCTATCTGTAAATGTACAAAGGTACACTGCACTAACAAAACTACAGAATTTCTATGTATGCAAAGCAAAAGAAGAGAGAGCCGAACTGGGGCCTTATGTATCAACGTTACCACGCTCATAGAATAGAATACGTAACGTAATGTAGCCCTTGGTAGATGGCTTAAGTTTTGTTTGACCCGAGAACTCAGCTACAAATACAAAATACAGCTACGCTTAGTTTACTCTTATCCCATGCTACACTTCACATCACAGAATGTTTGATGGCTCCTTACTTTTATAATGGTAAACTTTGTTACTATGTACATACGATTACGCACAATACTACATTATCTTCTCTGTGCTCTGTATAGGTGCAGGCTGTAATATAATATAGCATTACATTACAGTACACAGAAAAAAGATATATATTATATTTATTATAACTACGGATGTATGGATGTACATCTCTTTTGGGACATAGACTCGGCTCCGGGTCTCCATTTCCGATGACATTAAATTTCAGTCACCTAAGGGAAATCGTGCGGGCAACATCACGTCTCCACATTCATTCAAGGCTCATTCATACTTCACTATCCCTCTATAGTGCAAAAAAGTCTATATATTTCCCTACGTTCATTTTCATTGGAATTCTTGTTCTTGTTATTGACTTTAGTTTGGCTGGCTTGGCTGTACAAACAAATAACTATTTGGACATTTGTTTTTGTGATTCTTGGCTGTCGCTGAATAGCATTAGTATTACACTTACTCCTGTCCTGACTGACTAGACATACATACTGATACATACATAGAAAGATACATATTGCCATTTGAATTTGAAACTGTTTGAGCAAATCTAAAAAGAAATCAGAGTAAAATAACTGTCTCATTAGAGTCATGCAGTAATTTGCTGTAGGAGGTGGTTTGGTTTCTTCAAGTTGCGAAAATAGTGATCAAACAGGATTGGAATGGAATGATAGTTCAAGTTTGTTATGTGTAATCTAATAATGAGTATGTATAGTATCGGTATGGAGATGTGTATCAATCTATACACTTTTATTGTTAGCCTGTAGCGTAAATACATTAAATAATAGTGCTACAGATACATTTTGTGCTCTACTGTTCAATCCAGTTCACACTTTGCCAATGTACTTTGTTAGTTTATTAGTATTAGTATCTAGTATCTAGTATCCATTTGTATTACATACAGATACAGCTACACCTACTAAACTCGAACTCGAACAGATACTGATATCTGTATCTGCATTGCATTTAGTAAGCTTTTGATAAAAGTAAATAACTTGTGTAGAATAAAGTAAGTTAGTGAGAGTGAAAAATTAGCAACTATCCTGCAGTGAAGATATATGCTTTGTTTGGGTGTGTACGTTCAACTGTTCAACACTCCACCGTGGCAAATTTTATAGGCTAATCTTGTCGACGAGAAAAATTGCAGTGGTTTGATAGTGTCAGATGAGAACTACTTGTGTGGATTTAAGAGTGCTCTTAAAGTTTTGAACATTGAACTGAACTGAACATTCTATTCAGTTTAGCAGAAGTAGACTAAAGGAAACGAAAGGGGAATACTAATAATATTATAGCAGGGCAAGTCAAGTCAAGTCAAGTCAAGTCAAAGCCATAGCCATAGCACTAAACTATACGATACTATCAGTGTTCTGTGAAATGATGATGATGATGATCATGACTATGACGATGGGCTTGCATAAATGTCAACATTGCCACTTTTTCAAGTTGGCACATTTACTTCTCCGAGCAGGTTTGGAAACTACATACAAATATATACATAACACTAATAATACTCTTTTCACTCCTTCCATCAATGTATTTTCTAATTTGACTACTAAATACCAACACGCATATAGAAAATCACTTTATAACATAAATAGGCAGTAGCATAACTTTTTACTTCAGCGAACTGAACCAACTCCTCTTAAATAAGTTAAGGGAACGGCAATATGTTTCAGCCGTAAATTAACTTACAACTTAAGTCTCTACTACTAAAATACAAATACACACAAGCCCTATGTATGTATAGTATTAAATGTTGCATGCATGTAGTTGCTAAATAGCTATGATTAGATTTTTCCCGTGCTTACACTTTGACGTTGACGGGAATTGAACAACATGCATAAATGCCTATCTCTTATTTTTGTCTAGGCATTAGGCACCTCTGCTCTATTTCATTACTTAAACCTGTGCTTTCCTTATACTATAAAATGACATTTAGGAACATTGTTTATGAATTTCTGCTGACATGACGGCAATGGAAAGCACGAGAAATATTGTCATTTTAAAATCAAGTAGGGAACATTGAGCATTGAACATGGGAAAAACAAGGAAGAAAAATGACATGGAGCTGTTCTTATAATAGCAAAGCGCAAAGCAAAACTAACAAGTCACCGATCCCATGCTGCAGCTCAACCTTAGATTACTATTTAAATTACTACACTTCCTTTGCTTCTTTATTTACTGAATATCATGCTAAACTGCACTCTACTGTAGGATTTATATGTATATGTGCACGCGTAATAATCCCTTTTGTTTTTACAGTGCAGTCTACTTACTGTGTATATTTTATCTAGCGTATTTTAAATTACCAAGATAAGCTCTTGCTAAACACTTAAAACTTAGGGCAAAAGTTACTTATGTAAATATTGCATTTGCTAACTATGTATTATATTATAAAGCCTTTACAGGCTATTTTTAGTAGTTAGCTAACATAACATAAGCCTAAAGGAGACAAAGTCGACAGTAGTACTTATATAGGCTGTGATTATAAATATTAATAACATAATCCTTAGTAAATACAATTAAGTCCGGTTGAATTTATACATAGAGCCTACATTAAATCGTATATTGTATATTATATGTACTAGATTTGTGAAGCAAATGTGCATTAGTATGTATTACGTGTAACACAGGTAGAATAAAGTTATGAACTTGAATTTTTATACTTAGGAGAGTATTTATGTGAGGATCTTTGGATTAGGTATGCGCATGTTAAACTGAAAATTATTTTATATTTATTATTATGGAGACGATACGATGTGGTGTGGTGGTGGTCTACTAAATTGAATGAAGTGCTTTCGCAGCTTCATTCATTAAGCTAATATTTTTTCCATTTGAAGGAAACACACATAAAATGCATGTTTAGTCTCTGGGATAAGAAAGACGCAGCTGACGGACTGCGTTGGGCTAATCGTAACTCAAGCCGTGCATTGCAAGCTGAAGAGATGGTAATATTCTGGTAATACCATTAATGTAACCATTAGCCTATTACCATTATGACTGACAGAGAGTGAGTGAGACTTGAGATTCTATATTATTTTATCTTATGATTAGTTACGTCGCATTACAATCCAATCCAGTATACTATAATATACACTTAATAGAGAATTATATATAGGAAATACATAACTATAATAGTAATAGTACATAATATAGGGAGACCAGACCAGACCACCAGAAAAACTAAACTCGCATCAAACCTTTTTATCAAGTTTATCATTTTCTCACTACGAGTATCCTTATCGGCATGTTAAATGAATGTTGTGTAGCCATTCCTAATTCTAATACACCTTTCTATATATTTAATATTGGTCCAATAGTAAATCGTACCTTAGTCATTCTACCAACCACGAAGTTGAGTTAAGACTCTTATTTAATAACTATTTTGTATAAATAAACACTAATATAAAGTTACCCTAGCTCTAGCTGAGCACAGCAGACTAAATTAAAGTAAACTAAGCCATTGCTCTGTATTTTGTATCTGCCATGCCATCACACAATATATCAACAAAACTCACGATCAGCTAACTGAACTCAGACTGGGATTAGTCTACATAAATACTGTATTTGTGTACACTATATTATAAAAGACATGGGGACATGCATAATAATATGTACCTACTACCTACCGTTTACAATGTACAGTTTACACTACATTTATAGATAAACTAAGAGATTGTTTATTTAACAATTGTATTTTTGAGATAATAAGTTCGAGGCATGTTCGTAAAATTATATCTAAGCAAAAACATAAAACCAATCCAAACTGTACTAAATACTTAATGCATTAAAATGTAGATTGGATTTGTATTCAGTGTGTATTTATTTAAAGAGTGTATTTAAGGATTACTTTAGTGTGTCAGATAGATTCAGACATTGCATACACTGCATATTGTACATTGCAAGTCTGGCCAGGCCAGTGTAATTTTGTTTGTTTAAATATACATAGTAGGTAATATTTGAGTGGATGAGGTCGTATTACTAATTTATATCTGTCCATGTTATGTATGTAGTTAGGGAATTTAATTTTGAATTCTGTGTAGATCGATAGAATTTCCACTCGAAATTATTAAACAAAACTAGATGCGACATAGAACAGACATGTATTTACGTACTCGCTATGTTTCCAGAGTCCAGAGCAAAGGTTACGTAATCAAATATAGATGATACGTGTTCTGTACGAGGAGAGTTAAAGTTAGCTCACTATTTAGCTCTGTGACTGGCCTGGCCTGGCAAACAGATTTTATTCTGTGGACGATTGTTTGTTGATTTGCTTTGGTTGTTTTGTGTTGTGTAACTATTTTCATAAGGTATTCCAAGAGATAATCCATTTGCATACTAACTAGAGATAGCTACATAGATTTCGTATACAATTTGCATGTTTAAATACTGTATAAATAAATGTATAGAGCGTGTTATCCTCATCAGCAGTAGGTTAAGTAAATTTTAGAGAATGCTGATATGCATGCATGTAAGTAAGTAAATAACATGGGCAAACATTCTAGAGTTTGGCTATATGTATTAAATATAATGTAATATGTACATAGTAAAAGATAGTTGTCTTATAAGGAAACGTGAGTTGAGTAGGCAGTCTAGGCAGTAGGCAGCGCTAAGCTAAAGTAAAGGCTAGGCATGTTAAGACTAAGGTTAGCATGTTAGTCAGTATTTAATACTTGAGTTGTGTTCGGCTGGTGTTGGTTTGATGTTGTGAATTTAATTCTAGAGCCAGAGCAAGTTACGATATGAAATAATTGTGATATGATTTAAGTTGTAGTGTACATCTGTGCTCTAAACTCTAAACTTTGTATATAGGAAAATTAAGTGTAACCATTTCTAGCGTGATCTGGTGCGGTGGTTTGACTTCTATAAACTAAACTATATAACAAACAAAACAAAAGTAAACAACTTTGCTCTAAAATTCCTCACTAAAGATATTGCATTCCTCCTTGAACGATCAATGAGAGTTTTGCTCTTTGGTCATGTCATGTCATAATCATATAAGCTATACTATGCTATGTATGTACACATTTATTCTTATAGTAAATGCGGACCTAAACCTTAAACGCTTAAACCCAGTCAGCGAACACATTTATTTAAGGTTGGCTACTCGATGCTTATTATGTTTGAGAGTAAGAGACAAGTATTATTTGATTTTAGAGCTGAATAGCCACTGTATTCAAGTGTACACACACTACACACAAAATAAAAAGATATGTCATGCTATGATATGATATGAAATGCAGTGCAATGTTAGCCTTATATATTATATGATATGATTCAAGTCAAAACAGTTCAAGTTGAAGTTGAATGTCGAACGCAAGACGGAATACATAAGCTCTAGTAACATAACATAACAACAAAGCAACTAAACTCAACTACCTGACTTGACTACCTACACTATATATAACGTAACCAAAAGCAAGCTAATGTAAAATGTAATGTACCTATGTTGAAGCAAGCCCCATTGCGTGTTCTCGTAATTTCTTTGATTACAGTCTCTCAATTCCCCGTAAAACGTATAATAAAGGCGATATGTGCATTTTCCTTTACTACTGGACTGGAGTGCCGTGCTATTCCTACATATATATACTAACTTCAATAGCAATACTAATCCATATCAGAACAAGTTGAGCAAAATTGAACAAATTCAACTACTACATAACATAACTATATTATTGTATAAGAATATATAGTGAGTAGAGTACAGCGTAGATTTACTTACTTATAAGCAGCAAAGGTTATACCTATTCACAAAAAAGTACATACCTGCTGCTTTAGAATGGTTGGGTATATAGAATCTAGAATGGATTAGTTTAGTTTATATAA
>JAQFYC010000510.1:0-53982 GCA_034694165.1 Tomocerus mixtus
GCAAAGACCATTAGAATAGAAGTGTATTAATATGAACATGATTACATATCGTATGACTACACTATCGGGGCTAAAGAGATTATTTATAAACTAAAATACATAGAAATAAAAAAATTCAGTTCAGCAGACTTGACAAAAACATCATATTGGCATTAAGACGCAGAAAGAATGGATACAACTTATGACAGTGACAAATAGTGTGCAGCCTAGAATACTATGAAATGACAAAAGCTTAACCATAATAGGAATCATTATTGTAGGTAAAGGTGGTATACTAGATTTAATGCTCGATGGCCGTACTTCCATCCTTCCATTATTTCCATGAAGTACATATATGGGCATATGGCATGAACATAATGTTATAATAACGAGAGAGAGAGAGAGAGGAAAGACATCATCTTCTATTATAATGGAATTTTGCTCTGCGAGATGTATGGGGAGATAATATGATGGTAATAGTAAGGGGATCGAAATAGAGTCACATCACATCAGAAGACAACACGGAGGAAAATGCAAAAATAATGCCTACCTTGTTCACTATCCTGCGAGCTAAGACGTCTCTTCACCTTGGCTGACTCTTTATCTTTATCCTTCTCCTTCTTATGAGATTCCTTGATGCCCGAGCCGGTGGGAGCTCCGCTCGAGTCCAAATGCTCTTTATCCTTGTCCTTATCTTTCTTCTCTTTTCTATGATGATGGTTACTGCTATGACTACTACTATGATGTCCATGTACACTATTGCTCTCCTCATGTTTCGAAGCATTGTCTTTGTCTCCTTGAGCAGCAGAAGATGAGGGGACATTCGAAGAGGAGCTACTATTTCGAGACTCTTTCTCTTTCTCCTTCTCTTTGCGCTCCTTTCGACTATGGGAGGATTTCGCAGATGAGGCGCTTTGGGTGGATTCTGACCTGACATTCGAACTGTGAGCACTCGGATTACTGTTGTTAGCATTAGTATTATTATTATGGGATGCAACAGGAGTAGCAGAGGAACCACTTGATCGTCTTTTCTTATCTTTCTCCTTCTCTTTCTTGGAATCTTTGGAAGAGGAGCCAACAACTTCGTTTCTGTTCGGGATCAAAGTGGCTTGAACTGTAGCAACAACTGCCACCGTCGTTTCTTGATGTACTGAATGTACTTTGGATGCTTCTTCTTTAATCAGATTCAAATCGCTTTTCTTTGGCTGAAGCTCTTTTCCGTGAGTGCTAGTGTTACTGGAAATTGCAGACGATGGGATATGCAAATCCTTCTCCCTAATTCCCTTCTCTTTCCCATTTTTTGTGTCTGTGACTCGGTGGAGCGACTTATCTTTTATTCCATTTCCACTGGACTCCGTCGTCGCTGACTCGCTCAGTTTTCGAGTTCCTACAGATTGAATTTCCTTATCCTTAGAGGACTTGTGTGTAGTTGTATATGTATTTGTACTGCTATTCTCGGTGTTGGTGTGTGCTGCAGTTTCTTTTTCTTTATGGCTACTCGTATGATGAGAAGAGGAGGAGGAGGAATGAGAGTCAACACTAATTCTACGACTGGGAGTATTGTGTGACACAGTACTACTGGTCGTGGGTGTACCAGCAATAGTTGTGACAGAGTTTGAGGAACTGTTGGGACTATTGCCCGCACTTGCACTGGCTGCGTTGACGCTGGGCCCACCGGCGCACCGTCGAGAGTCTAGACTCTGAGATCTCTCTACTATTCGAGGAATTCCATGGTGAATGCCTGATTGAATGTTACTGCTGGGATTAGTACTACTAGTAGTAGTATTTGTTGCCCCACTTGGGTGTAAGGACGAAATGTGCGGGGCAGGAGTAGTAGGAGTATTCGGAGTAGTACTATTTGTGGTAGGAGTAGAGGATATTGTAGTTGTTGTAGTTGTCGTGGCATTGGAAATTCCAGCAGCAAGCTTATTAGCATTATGAGACCACGGGGCTGAGGAATGATTCTGAATATCTGGAGTCTTTGACGCAAGAGCTACTGACGATGAGGAGGTGGATGTTGACGTTGACGACGAAGAGGAGGAAGTTGACGAGGTGGATGATGTACTTGGTGCCAACTTTGAAGTTTCTACAGTTTTTGTATTCGTAGCTAGCGGTGGAAATGTTTGCGGAAGGTTTGTACTCTTAGAGCTGTTCGGTGTCATTGGTGTGGATGACGTGAGAGGCGGCGTCGTCGTTTTTGCTGGGCCCTTAGAACTACTACTACTACCACCACTACTACTAGTCAGAGGCTCTGCTCCTTTGGACCAGAGTCCTGCCCCAGAATTGCTGCTTCCAGGAGAAGGGTTGAGATCTTTCAACTTAACAATGGTGCTATTACTATTAACTAGGTTCCCTGTTTGTGATTGTGGAGGATGCACAGGTTTAAGTGAAGCATTGGCAAGGTTTCCAGGTGCAATTGTTGAAATTGTCGTCGGCAGCTTTGAAGTGGGAGTGGTGGGGAAAACTGAGCTAGTAGCAGAGGAAGGTGTTGTTGGTGTCAACGGGGTAGTAGGCGTTTGAGCCGGGGCTGAAGTAGTAGATGTGGTCGAGGAATTTGACGCCGTGGAAGTGGATCGCTGCAAAGCCATTACCCGCCAATTAAGGGAACTTTTAGCCTCGTACTTATCTTCGAAATTTTCTAACCGTTTGGAGTCCTCATCAAAAACGGATCTTTTCGCCAAGAGGGATTTGACAATATCTGAAGGTTGCTTCAGCATTTCGTCTAAGTTAACAGCTCTGGATCGCATGATTCTTGTACAGGAATCAAGGGCCGATTCAGCAACCAAGGATTTGTTTAAACTTATGCTAGAACTCTCGTGACTCGTGGCAGAAGAACTAGCCAGGGCTGAGGAGCTTGGAACCGTGGTTGCCCGTACGGTGGACCGGTTCCCATTCCACTGATCATACTTTTCATAAAGGTTTTTAATTCGCTCATCTAACGAAGCACCGACTGGAGATCCCGCTGGAGAAGATCCACCTTCGGAATCTGAGGACGAGCCAGTGCCCCCTCCTTTCAGCTCTTCAACATTCGCACTAACACTAACACCATCCTTCTTAGAGTCTCTATCCGCGACCGTGAGGCCGAGTTCATTAATATTACTATTACTACCACGGCTACTACTTAGGATTATACTAGCACTTTCACCTTTAGAAGGCAAATCTAAACTCGGATTTTCAACAACTACTCCACTACTCTTGTCCACCGGATCATCCCGCAAATTTGTACTTGTGGTTGAGGAAAAGGAAGAAAGGTTATTATCGACGACAGGTGAAGGAGAACATATTTCACTTTCACTAGCCGACGATGTCATCACAGATGCACCAACACACCCCCCAGTCCCACCCCCTCCAGTTGGGGATTTAATCGGACTCTTAATAATATTCAATTCACTAGAGCTACGACTTGGCCGGGCAGCAGACTGCGCAGGATCTTTCATCATGTTTGCCATATTTGTTAGGTTATTATTTGTTGACCTCTGTCGTGCAAACTCAGGCAAAGGCAAACTCAAAGGGTCTATTTTGTTGGGCATGGAATGACCTGGAGTTCGAGGAGATCTTATGCTGGCGGGGGTGCTCTCTGCACTAGAAAAACTTTCAGGATTTTCATCACAAAGAGGTGTTCCAGGACGATCGTCACTTTCGTCCCCTCCAGTTGGATTAATTGATACTACGGCGGCAGTGGATTGAAGAAGCTGGCTAGGATGATGGATGTGGACGAGATTAGACGAGAAAAGAGATCCAGCAGGAGTTGTACCTTGACTATTTTGAAGGGGGTTAACATGGCCATGATGATAATTCAAAACTGTGACATTATTTCCAGAGTCGGCTGAAGAGCGTCGAATTTTGCTCTCACTCGATCTTTTTCTTGGATCTATCAAACCTGTGCATAGAACAATGCAATCATAATCATATTAAAACCGATATCTCTCCAGTAAACCACAAAATCATAATTAAGCATAAAAATGTTCCCAAAAATTGCACAAAAATATCCCGATTCTACATACATAAATTAAGTTTGCATATTTTATGGTACAACAAAAAACGATAGTAAAGAGGAGTAAGTAAAAGTATGAGAAGTTCAATGTATTTATGGATACCACATACCGGTTGTAACAATATGCGTATCGTTAATGATTCTCGGAGTAGTCTCAACACCAATACCAGGATCGGGAGAAGCCTTACGGACGGTTTCTGTTTTCGGTTCCGGTGATGTGCTTGAGACACCGTCCACCGTCACGATTATAGAATTTGACTTGTTACTCGACACACTTGACTTACGACTTACACCCACTGCATAGTAAGAATAGAAACACGCTGTTTGTACATATTACAATAAATAAACTCTCTTACACTATGCATGCTCTCTTATAAACTACCTAAATATAGCCACCATCACAAAAGTAGTGTGCTTTTACTACCAGAAACACACGCAATCTTGCCAATTCCATAAACAAACCATTAAAAAGCGACAAGCTCCATGCCTGACTATGACTACGACAGTCTCCTACTCCTCTACTACTTCTGACTTCTCGACGGCTATACATGAATGAATCCCATGATTCTTTTTTTGTCAAACAACTAACTATGTACAAGGACATTGCTTTGCTTTGCTGAACTAAGCAAACTGCAAGAACACAGCAAACCTTATCAATATACATTCCTTTCGTTTTCAAACTATTCTACGTACTTCTACGTATTTAGACTTTGTAGTTATCATTTGGAAGACTCTTCTGCTACAAATATAATAGCCATGATAATTCCACATCTAAATACCAACACCAACTACCGACCGCCAATCATTTCGTCCCAAGTAATCTCATTAATCTATAATAATAATCTAGACGAGACTTGGACCCGATTACAATAGCTATGTCTGTCTAGCTCATGCTAGATCGAATTACAAAAGGTACCTACATGAACGTTTAATTTATGGTTTGATAAAGTTAATATATTACAATACGTCGACAGAAATAAGGCAACTCTACAGTTTACATTACAATTCCATTTTTGCATCGTAGCCAATATCAAGGCGAAAACAAATCAATTATAATTTTTTTGGTTTATCAATGTCTATAAAATCTGTCTCCTATTACATAAATGGGTTTCTTACCACTTCTGTATTCTCTACATTCATATCTGTACTGTAGGTACAATGTACAGACATGCATATTAAACTCCTTACAGTTTACTGAAGTGCATTAATAAAGTAGACTACGACTATTTCTATAAAACATGGGTAGTTCTTCCAAATAATGATAATTTTGCAAGGTAGTTTTGTAGATATATTGTGTAACTTTACAAAATGTATGCAATAAACTGCAAAAGTGGAGGCATTAGTGGAAAATGGAAACCCAGTTGAACAAAGTAACCACAAATACAAATTGGATAGAAAGCAGAGCTGTATGAAAAGAAGTAATTGCTTACCAGTATCGAAGTTGACAAGCTTCTCATCGCCATTCATACTGGAACTACTACTACTGCCATGATGATTGCGAGTCTCGTCCTTCTCAACACAGATCACATCTGAAGATGACGTTACCACAGCAGAGTCTGTCTCGTGACAACTGAGATCAATTTTACTGTTGCACTTTGAGTCCAGTTCAAACCTAGACACTTTGTCAATTCCAGATGGATGATCGGGTTCTGGACTCACTGGGCTAGTGTAGCTATCATGTCTTCTGTAATTTCTATTCACTCCACTACCCGCACTTTCTACAGACAACACTTTCCCACTCACACTTGAAGCCCCACTAATTCGATTCGGAATCAACACCGAATTTGCACTTTCTGGAGAATTGG
Source organism: Tomocerus mixtus (assembly GCA_034694165.1). Lineage (NCBI taxonomy): Eukaryota > Metazoa > Arthropoda > Collembola > Entomobryomorpha > Tomoceridae > Tomocerus > Tomocerus mixtus. The sequence goes on from JAQFYC010000510.1 coordinate 5,779, forward strand.
CATCTTCAAAATTTTTCAACATCGTAATGGGTTTCATCCCATCAATTTCCACTTCGTGCCTAGAGAAAAATAATTATTTTCATGAAATTGGCCGAGGTTCCAAGGGTATCGAAATTCTAAAGTAAAAAACATGAGTGCCTTGTTAAACTAAACGTACCTATAGATATTAAAAGCTGACTTGTGTTCATCTCCAGTTGTAATCCTTCTATTCATCCTCCGTATCCCTCCGCCAGTCTCCTTAAATGCATTCGGTATGGATCCCATTGCCCCAACGCAGTTATTGATTGGGGAGGAAGCTGGATCGTGTCCCATTGGTGATAACGTATCTCCAGTCACAGCCCCATTTGTAATTCTTTCCAAAAATCTTCGGATTACCTCAGGGGATGCAAAATCAACATGCAGATGCTTCCCCTTGATTACCCAATTCCTTAGCTCACGAATGGCAGTTTGAGCTGACGAGATCTAAAATTTAATATACCATATTTGTAGCCATAAGTAGTGCAAAACTTGCTTCTAGGAAAATTACATCGGTATCATAGGTACATACACATATCTGCAGGCAGTTAAGGTAGTAACAAACACAATCAATAATGTTATCTACCAACTCATTTCATGTATACATACGGAAATACTTGAAAATATAGTCCTTGAGTCTTACCTCTTCAAATTGGACAAGTGCAAGGATGCGGTCAGGGTCCATGACAACTTTTAAAATAGCACCATATTGACAACAGTGGCTTGTAACTTGTTTTTCATGGATGCCACCGGTGCCGTCTAAGAGCAATGAACTTGTTGCTGGATTTCGACAAAATGACACCCGAGATTCTCGAGATTTAAACACATGACGACCCCATTGTGCCCTTATGGCACTTGCTATGTCCACAAACTCGCAAATTGCCTGGGTTGAAGATCCTTGCTTTCTGATGTCAATATTCTAAAAACAAAGCATACCATCCTTGATTTAAATAACAGTTTTTGACACACATACCTAAGAGATTATTTATTTACTATCATACTCATGTCATGACAAACACCAAATGCCAATACCATTACTTATGTAGGTACTTCAATAACACTTAAGTATATGACATGCACATGACTAGTATAACGTGACGCAAGATTACAAATACAGTTTACGTGAATAACAAACAAATAAAACTTTATATCTATATATGCACTAACTATTTAAGTATAGTTATTGCACTAAAAATAGTTTGTCGAAAGAAATATGGGACTTACCACAATATCACCGTACTGATCAAAAGCTGACTTTAACTCGGAAGTAGTTACACTAGGGTCAAGACCAGTGATGAGAACAGTTCGTGTAGGTACACTGGAGCCCTCATCCTCTGCCAGCGTTCTGTAAAGAGAAAGAACATAAAAACTCCTTATAAATGTCAAATTTGGGTGATTCTTAGTCTTGTCACGTCTGAACGTTGAACACCTAGAGAAAGGACATTATAGTCCAGGAAAACATAATAATCCAGTTCCATATCCATAGCTAAGGAATAAAAGATTCCAAAACTAAACTGAAAGTCAAGTCAAAGTTGTTGGCTTTTGCTATGCTATGCAGCATCAGCATCAGTATCACATCACGTCGTGAAGACAGTTAAAAGAGTATCAAACTTTTCCTCCCCAAAAGAAGTGGGTATAATAGTAGTACACAGGAATTTTCTCCTTAGAAACTTTCTTCTACTCTACTCTACAAATATTTGGAGACTACACACTACATAGATAGAATGCTGCCATCATATCATCATATACAATCTACTACACATTAGAATCTAGAGCATATCTGTATATGATAGTGTAGAGTGTAGACTTGTTCTTAGTCTTAGAGACCATGATGGGAGGCAGAGAGAACCTCAAAAACAATGCACTGGTATGCACCCACCTGTTGTCATCATCAGTTCCACCGGCAGTCTCGTCACCCCGGCCATTGTAGTATGGGGTAACATGAATTTTGCAACCGAAAAACTGCTTGTCCTGTGACAATGCCACGGCTCTTGTGGCATGCTCTACGGATTTAAAACAGACGACAGCGTATCTCTCGGATGCAGAGCCAGTGACCCGCACCCAAGCCACTTTCCCATGTTTTTTGTACTCGTGATAAAGACCGTCCTTCAGGGAAGTATCTGAGGATCGAATGGGCAAATTCCGTATTCTAATCGCTGCCTGATACTCAGCGTTAGTCGGTGTTCTTCGAGGGTGGTGGTGGTGATGGTGGTGCCCAGACTGATTGATACTTCGACTAAAACAAACACCAAGAATATTGTACAATCCTCCCAAATGAGAAACTTCCCTCCATCCGAATATCAATACAGTAAGCAGAAATTATAGAAATGTGTTGCAAAATTGCAAAAGCCGAAAACCATCACAGGCTTCCTGTCCAAATCCAGAGCTGAGCACATACGAATACATCTACTTACTACAATAAGTAGAATAAGACAAGATATTCTCCAGTAATGCATACAATACTACTGTTATATTAGATACAAGACGACAGATATAGAATATTTATATGCAAGTAAATGAAGCTCATTATTCCACAAGACATCTAATCTAAATTAGACCAGCACAGCAGCGTACGAATGAATTATTGCAAAAGAAAAGAAAATTAATTAGCAAAGTACAGAAAATGGTAGCATGAAAATTATATTCTCCTTTTTCCTTCCTCGAAATTCCAAACCAAAACCGCAGAGTCCATGTCCATTCTCTTAAGGCATTTTCCTTTCTACCTATGCATTTAACATAATAAGTCAAATACACAATTCGTTGCTTAAAATTCATTTTTGAGCTACACGTGTATTTCCAGAGCTTTTAGTACATTCTTCTACGAAAACCTACTTTAATTTCATAAACATTCGCAATACGAATGATTTCCGTTCTCGGAAAGGAGTAATTATTGAAACCTTTGTCTCTAAAATCAAAAAGTTCAACGTATATTGAAACATGATATTCATGTGAATGTCCTTTATAATTGCTTATCAATGCTAAAATTGGCCAGCCTGGTTTAACTTTAACTTAATGAACATCACAATTACAAATCGTAAAATAATATATCTGATTAGATAGCAAGTAAAGACTATAATACGTTATGTCATGTCACATCGAAACTACAGGCAATCTAAATCAGCATGTATTTAATATCCCCACAAAGAGCATACTTAACTCTTTTACATTGGACAAGACCATAGCTATACGAAATGCCATTAAATATTGGTTCCTATCCTCCTAAGCGTCGCAATAATATAATCGTAAAATGTGGAATGGATAGTAAGTGCATATAATGAGTCACACTACACTACTTGGCGAATAGACAAGTCAAGACTACAAAACTACAAGTACAAGAGTAACGTAAACGTAGTTGTACAGTAATATATTATGAGTCAACAACAAACTAGGTTTTATTTTAAAGATAAGAGTACAACTACTAAAATCCAAAAGCTCTACATAACAACAGGCCATGGAAATCATAATAATGCTTTGCTACATACTACATACATACAGAGTACAGATACAGATAGACAAGTCAAGTTGAAAACAGAGCAACCAACTCAACTGATGAGTGAAGAAAAATCGTGCTAATGCTGTGATCTACAAAGCAAGAAACTTAAATGGTGTAGTTTACTGTTAGCTTTGAACATTAAACAGTCTCGTGTTCCTCATTCGCACACAAAACAACTGTCTTTATTAAGTTTTCTTAACTACATACTCTTCTCATCCCATAATCCAATCCAATCTACATTATATTACATTAAGGATGTATAATATAATATAATGCACATACAAAGCATTACCTACACTACATAAAATTCTGTGAGTGAGTAAGCGAGCCTGCAAAGTGTTACATCTACGTTCTGTTCTGTTCTGCCTACCTTAGCTTAGTTTACCTTACCTACCTGGCATGGCATGGCAAAACTTGCGCTGCCTAGCATCAAATCTTACTTACAATTAGTATTATCTCATTTCTTTGAATTTTGTTTAGAATGATATAGACATTCATAATAATAAGACGATACAGTTGAGGAGGAAATTAACAGCACAGCAAATTAACAATCTCACATCACATTTAGTATTGTCCATATAGAGTATATAAACTATAGTACATAAAAACACAAATACTACGAACTACAGATACAAACTGGTAGTAACTAGTAAATATACGTGCGTATTGTAAATTGTAAGTATATGAAGTTGAGCACAGCTGCATTACATTACAATAATAATTTAATGCTCATGCTGGCTCTTATTGTTGTAGATATAAATTAAGTATGGGTAATGGGCATAATAGAAATGCTCTAATCCGTGATACTTACACTACACGTACGTATATGGTACTACGCAGTTAGCAAAACAGACTAAAGTAAACTAAAGACAAGGAAAAAAAGAACACAGTGAGTGCAAATGCAAAGGTAATATTAACAATCAGCCTCAGCATGATTAAATGCATTATATGAATACTACGTACATACACAACCTGCCCAAATGACTATCTATGTACAATTATAATAACTATACGTACGTACGTATACAAAATAATCCAACCAAGCTGTTCTGTTGTTTATAGCAAGAGTGCTGTTATGTAGCCTTTAGTTTACATATAACAATTAAAGTAAGTTTTATACTTGTAGGAGTAGGTTTCGTCCACTACTTAACTTACTGCAGTAGGAATACTATATAGTTGATAGTAAATAGTAAGTTTTACCTATCTCTCTATTTTAACTAACATTTATCTACATACAGGATTTGATTACATTATATTTTATATTTTATATAACATTATATATTATTATGCTTCTTGGTTTGCGTTTGGTTACTGCAGAAAGGATACGGAGTACAGTACAGATACCATCCGCCCTTTGTGTTATACAGTAGTAGCTAGACCAGACCATCAGCTACTAAAATGCAATGCACATAGATACTTAAATGCAGAACACATCGCATCTATGATTTGATATGCCAAAAACAGAAGTACTAACTAAACTATAAGTAATACTGATAGTGGTACGATACAATAGTAGTTTTACGCTATTAAATCCCCTTTATAGGATGCAGTACACGTTACAGCATTAAATACAATACACATCACGTATACCTTAACAACAATAACATAGCGATAAGCTTTAAATTCAGCTAAACAACCTTTACGTTAGTTACAGATAGGTAGCCTACCTACTTTACTTTACTTTACTTGGTTCAAACTTATTTTGTCCTGTTGCAGCATGTATATTGTATCTGTATAGGATACAATACACATAACAATATTATAAAATAAACTGCAACAAAACAAGCCAAAGCCACCAACCAGAGCTAGAGCCAAGCGAAGCCAAGCCAAGCGACCATCGGCAACAATAATGGGTAAGTAAGTCTACTAAAGTAAAGTAAGTAGTAAGTTGAAACTGGCTAGGTTATGTTATGTACTATGTAGTTACTATGTAATCTACGATGTATTATATGCATTGTGCTATCTACCTGTTCCTGTTAATCCAAACCAATTGCAATCCAACTAACGTAAAGGTACATGGCATAAACATAATATTATTATATAGTGTACCTAGAAAATATTACAATGCAACCTTAAGCAAAACTAACTACAATACACAGTGCACAACAGTCGAACCAAGTCAACTAAGTGAGAAGAGTTCGACGACCCCAAAAGTGCATAAACCCAATATGACACCAAGTGAAGTGAAAGTGAAATCACATAGATGTAGGCAGTTAGTTTAGTAACTAAACTTTAGTTCCTTTCGTACCGCATCATAAAACATTACATTACATTACATATATAGCTACTTTAAATTCAAATCCTTTCTTTAGGCATAGCTAATGCTGGGCTTAGCAAAATATAATTCTATTGTATAAGCTATGCAAGGTGACAAGAAAGAGAGCCAACAAAGAACAATCTCTTGCTTACTTTGCTTGCTATCTATTACCTATCGATATTAAAGTTTGCATTCTTTATGCAAACTATTTAGATTTAGAGTCTCCATATTATTCATATACATAATGATAATGCGATTTAATTGCAATATCCAAAATGAAAAGTCAAGGAGATTCTTACATACATACATAATAATAACTAGAGAGTTTTTGCAAACCTAGGAGTGGCCTGTTAGCAATTTGTAGTCTATGTCTATGTCTATGTATATGGACAATAATAGAAAAATATTTTCTACAATCGACAACAACAGAATGATAAATGTGACTATTTAATCAACAAATGGCAATCCTATAGCCTTATGTGACACTTTGTGAGAAGCTAAAGTTATAAAACAAGAACCTCAAAATGTAACGTAGTTTAGGTATACTTATTAGGTACAAATTAGTACTAAATAATTACGCAAAGACAAACAAAACTAGGTAAATAGAAGGCAAGGCACGCTAGTTTGCTAGTTTAGTTATCTATTGAGCTAGCTAACTAATAGCAGCTAATTTGTAGCTCGAATGAACATGTATGTACACTTACTTATCAAACTATACCTACGTCAACGTGAAGCCTTCATAATACACACACTATAACATTATCTGTATTTGACCCTTATAATTAAGGCTGAATTAATCGGCAATATAAAGCTAAAATATACATAATCCATATATCTATATAATGCATGTATGTTTTCAGTCTAATCTGGGACGAAGTTGATAATTGCATTTGTAAGTACTAGTGCTAGGCACGAAAATGTTATTATTACAGACTAAGGCAGTGTTCTGTTAAGTTAGAGACATATTGGCAAGTATAGCTAGTCTTATATAATAAATATTTAATTATAATTTGTTTATTAGTTAGCTAGGCCTATGCCTAACCTTATACCTTACACGTGTAGGTACTCATTTATCTACAAATGTATAGTATGTATACGTGCTAAACATGTTGCGTCAATAATTATTGTTGTTCCATCTAACCTAGATAATAAGACTTATGATAAAATGATACTTGATACGATATTACAAGCTACTTACATAAATTGTTTGAGTATCAAATATCATATCATTTAGTATACCGCACCTGAGTCTGGTTTTGCTAATAATATTATCAGTATAGTATAACAGGGTATGACATTTCGTATTCCTACAATAATAATCCTAAAATAAATAACCCCCGCAAGCATTCACGGAGAATGGGGACCAACACAAAATTCCAGGTTCTCGGGGGAAGAGAGTCTTTGCAAAAATTGGATACCTAAGCCAAGTCTATTACCATATATTGGAATCAAAAGTAAATACAAACTGTCTCGTCTGCATAACTGAAAGTAGAAACCAAACCAGCCGACGCGGCATGAAAACATTGGACATGGGGGAGTGTTTGCACAACGTGTATTGGCAAATGGACTTTGATGATTTTAGGACCTTGTTGCATTAAATATGTATAGTAGTGTAGTAGTTTGTACACGCAAAGAACTGACGTGACGTGACACTAACTTGACTAACTAAATGTGACAATCCTAATTTAACGCTCACAGGTACAAACTATCTTTCCATAATCGATTATTATAAGTACATAGCAGGGTAAGTACTGTATAGTATAGGATACATTTGCATCCAGCTCTCAATAATATACTACTTGTACTACATAGGACGTTTTGCACTACAAATTATTTTGGGCACGTCTTTACTAACTAGTACATTATTCAATTGTTCACATAACGCATCCATGCGCGTAGAGAAGTCTTTTTCTGTCCCAAATTGTCTAACAACGAGAACAAGAACAAATTATGGTAGTGAAATATTTATGTAACGCACTGAATGTTGTAAAATAGAAAATTGACATAAAGATGATACCTATTGTAATTGCCTTATTGTTTGCATACAAGAAAGTAATAATTAATTTGCAAACTCGACTAATTACCAATATTCAAGATAGGTGTATTTAATTAACGCAAAACGGGGAATGAGATTGTGTATATGATGATGAAACCATTATGACACAACTTTACAGTTTTGATATCTCTAAATTGGTTTTATGATTGAATATGTATATACAATAGCTTTTCAATCTCGATATAGATTTACAATACAGTGTTAAGTGCTAAGTGAAGCTTAGTACTATGTACAGACTGTGCCCATCATTTGCATATACGTGTAAAAAATCTATGTATAAGCAATTTTAATTATACAACTACCATAACGGAGAGATTGGGTATAATAAAGTTATCTAATCAGTTTTACAGCACTAACACTTTCCCTTTCCTCATCGTCATTACTGTTACAACTTTTGTCAATCTCTCCAAATCCCATCTCTCCACTTCCACTTTGGTTTCACTTCATTTGCTACTAACTACACCAGTCACTCATTCAGTGTACAAAAATGATGGTTATAGATGTAGGTATGTAAATATGTATACGTTCCAGTTAACTTCATTTGCTATGTAACATCAACAAGAAAAAAATAACAAACCAATCTATATTTGTCTCAATAATGCCTAGGATGGCTTGCATAAGTAAACTAACAACTTAAGTATACATGTTTTTGTACCTACAGATTGACCAAGTTACATTTTCGCAACGTTACATACATTACAATGTAGACTTACGATTCGACAATCGTAATAAAAGTAAGTATCTCTGCCAGCAGCCAGGGTTTTAGAAACAACTGGAGCTGGAGACCATACCAGGAAATTTTTTATTGGCTGGGGAGGTATGGTTAAAGTGCATGGAAACGTAAAAACGATACAAGAATAGCTGATTTGACGGGCTCCCGCTAATAAGGATATAATTATCAACCTCCTTTAGATTCCGCATCATCCCTACTGCCCTACCTGATGTAGATGACGTTTTTACGTTTGTTTCATATCATACTCATAACAAATCGTTTAGAAATTGTGAGATTTCTTCTATGGACCGAGATAACCGAATACTAAATTACTATTACATTCTTAACTTACTATATGCATGCTGATGCATTATGCTGAAGGTCTGTTAGTTGACACGAAGGACAACGACAGTGTTTGCTTGCATGCATCAGAAAAGAAGAGAGAGATAAGTAGCTAGCAGAGACAACGAAAATAAAATTGTAGCATGGCATAAATGATAAGTACTACATAGACAAGACAGGCGAAAGCAGTTTTTGATTTAGTGTGTCTACTGAGAGTTGAGAGTTAGGATTCCTTCAGAAACAACTGAATGCATGTAGCTGTAGGTGAGTTATAGATATTGACAACTAAATAAGTAAGCTTTGAGAAGCAGAATAATTTTCCGAATCGAAAACATAAAAATATGAGGAAGTAGAAGTAGTAGAAGTAGAGATAATTATACAATTCAATATCTTTAGTTAGCAATACCTTGGAGAATACGATTTAGCCGAAGAAGGTGAATGAGATGGGGAATGAGGGGTAACTGCAATTTTTCTATGTGGGGAAGGTGATGAAGATGTCGAGGAAGACGGACTGGCCGCCATCGGTGATCGCGAACCGTGACGAACACGAGAGTCTGCAGGCCGACTCACCACACGAGACCGACTGTACCTATATATGAGCAAGCACGACACATGTTACAGATATAAAGTTTATGACGAAACACACTTCATAGACATGATTATGACGAGAACAAAACAATAACCCAAGTCAAAGGAAACAAGGAGTTGCATAATTTTCCTATCATAACATAAGACAACGAACGACGCGATTAAAAAAATGTCATGTAGTTTAACTGGTGATATAATAAAATACATCACATCCTTGCTTTTGCTTGTATGTATCTATTGGCTTGTGGCAGCAAGCTTATGGCTGTGCTTTTGCTTTTGGCCAAAAATCACCTAAGCGAAGTAAAAATACCATATTTCTCAACTCAACTCAACCCCTACTGTTGTAGTTGGTATGGTACTGGTATGGCACTAGAAAAAGTTGACGACATAAGCCTTTTGAAATATTTTTTGCACGAACGAACGAAACACAAAAACATTAGGCATGAATCTGAATGTATAAATAGTCTTTGTAGGTATATAACTACATTACTACATATAGATTTACATGAGCCCATTTTTAACCAGAATACATTTACTACTGTACATACATAAAATACATATAGTTTGCTTGCACATTTACTATTTCTAAGTTTAGTTTAACTTAAAGGAACAGTAGAAGAGGAAAGAGAGAAAACCAACCGTTGACGAGAATACGAGTTTTGATGGTAGCGACCACCCGCAGATCCTCCCCTGGAATAATGCCCGGACGAATGATGAGGCGGAGATCTGGAACGACCAGAACTCACACTTGTGGAAACACTTGAACGAGATCCAGAGCGTGACCGAGACCCACCAGGACTGCTTCCTCGGTCTGAACTGCCTGATTCACTCACCGACCTTAACAGAAAGTGCAAAATGAAAATTATCCTTCATATATACATTATTTTGCTATGCCCTCACAGATAAAAATCAAGAAAACGAGATCTATGAAAATTTTCATATCATATTTTATATATTCCAAAATGTTGCTCGTGAAGGTACGATCGGTTTGCAACTTTGCATTTGCAATATGCTAGCTTTACATAGACACCACATCATAAGCCATCATAGCAACATAACATAACATCCCCTAAAGGGAAGCCACGTAAAGTGAGTAGAACTAGTTTTTCAATAAGCAATATCAGGGAGAGGGAATCAAATCAAATCATAAGCTTGACTATGACTACGATATTAGGAAATTAGGTTTAATGGGAAAGAGATTGTATATCGCATGTATCGTACCTTGACTTGTGTCTCTTGCTAGGCAAATGGCGAGATGATACAGAGCTAGCGGGAGAATCAGGACGTCGTGGCCCTTTCGGACCACTTTCATTGGGTGGAGGATGAGAGGGTGTTGGAGGTCCAGAATTTCTCTCATCTCCCTCGGAATGAACAGGAGGGGCAAAGCGCCCTTCATTTGGATAGTTCCACGGCATGCGATAATTTCTGCAGAAAAAAATCGGTTATTTAGCGTAAAGCTCAATTTCGGTTCGGGTAAAATGGTAAAATCAGAATATTGAGAATATAGCAGTAGTTTAAGTGTGTACCTATCAACGGGAAAAGAATGTCTATTATTGTGATAAGGATGACGATGTTCGCGACGGCCCCGTACTCCGTGGAAGCCATGGCCATCACCTCTTCCTCGACTAAAGCCTTTCGGTTGATCATAAAAATGACTAGATGAATCTTCCGATTGCCTGTAAATAGGTACATACGAGATTAATACTTTTCTTTATTTAGTACTATTCCTGTTAGTAAACATAAACTTGCATAACATAAATTCTTGAACAGTTTGTCATAAATTATGAATTATGCATTATACCATCCTATCTGTAATGGTCTAAACAAAACGAGTACACGTGTAAATGTAAAGTAATTATTTCATATTAGAATGGAGATATCCTTCACTTAATTCGCGAAGACACTAAACACTCACACATTAATATCATATCATAACACTAACATCAATGACAATCAAATCCGAGCATTCACTTTGTGCACGTAGTTGACTTGACATGCACTGAAGAGTAGAATTTACATTTTACTTTTGTGTTGAATAGTCACAGTCCCACGTGTGGTTTGGTTTGCGTTTGGCCACTTGCACTTTATACACATAGAGCTCTACTATTTACGTTAGCTCATTGAATCATTGAGCACTTAATAGGCATATTAATGTGTATTTGTAGTTTTGCGTGCTCGTAAAATTCGCTGTGACCCTGACATATAGTTTTCACGCACAATTCTGCTTATATACTTTCCACACTTAAAATCAAAATGTAGGTAAGTATAAGTACGTATGTAATAATAGCAGCATCCGGGAATCCTCAAATAGTTGCATGTTTATTTTAGTTAGCTTACGATGATGAAGCTGAAAAGCATTTCCTTTTGCATTAATTATACCACGAGTTGAGTAGGTAGGTTAGACACTTCATTTGCATTGGCACATGGCATAAATGAAACACATTTTTGATATACATATCAAACTAAATTATTATAATTTCCCCTGATGTACTATATAGCTTGCGTAGGCTGACTGAACAGGCATATTTATCAGATAAATGCACAAATAAATTTCTATGATGCAACCAAATGATATGATAGTCACTAGAAATTATAACTAACTTATGCATAAACTAGATATTATAATGGTGTGTTTCTATTCTAGGAATTCCTACCATTATGGAAGTTTAGAAGGATAAATTACTTGAATGTACTGGTAGGGGTAGGTACTTTCCCCACCACATATCAACCTTTCAATTTTATTTTATTTTGATCTACTACCTCAAACGCGCATCGATAGACTTATGTAACTTAGCTTAATCATAGAATACTGTTAAGTATGTATGTACATTAAAGACGATACATTATGGTATAATATATTTAAGTACTATAAGTAGGAACACATACAATTAGCGAGGATGATAATCCACTATTAGAAATCACACAAGCATAACGCAACAACACAACATCGAATTGAGAGCTGTTTCTCCTTCACATAGATATTACTTATATAGCATAACATGATATTCTCCATTGCATTTTGCACTGTAAGGGTTTGACTTGGCTTTCGTTTTGGATCCTTATCCAATTATGTAATGCAGTAGGTGTATTGTGTGCGCAGTATACATTATGTATGTGTTTTTCACAATCATTTTCAGTTATAAGCATGTACAAGATATACAATTTCATTCTTTTTGACATAGTATATCCAGTAATCCTAGTCCAGCAAGTCCAGAAGGAATATTTGAAATGCTAATGATAGCAGCATAACTTTTCCAAGTTCAAATTTAGCATTCGACAGATTATATTATCCAAAATGGCACTTGGAACACGAGCCAATTTAATACTTTTGTTAGCCCGTAAGCTCAGCTATTGATTATTGGTATTTCTTCTTCTTCAGAAAGCATAGGCATCCCCAATAACACCCACAAAATTACCAAACTTGCCCAGTTTTCCTAAGATAATTGTGTGTGGACTGATTCATTCATTCCTTCTTGTGGGTTTGGTTTGCAAGCAATTAAAAAAGCTAAATAACATGGCAGACGCACTTTATTACTTAACGTTCTCTGCAAATCTTGCTGGCTGACATAAAAATAATGAAACATACTTCTTAGTTACTTGATCTCGTTCAAAAAACCTCAAAATACATCGAATTAAATACATATTACCTACTACTACTACATCTCAGCACTATTATATAGCTACTGTAGAACCAGTACCTATGTTATGTGCATGTGTACTACTCCTTTAAGATAAACATTAGCGAATACGATCCGACTGATTTGGTGTCGCTGCGAATTGTTAAGCCAAACGTCATGTCACGCTATTTTACAATTTAACTCCATCAGTAAATCTTTATGCACACGAACTTACGTGGCATTTGGCTTGGCATACCACTACATACATACAATACACAAAGTATAATAATACTCTTAAGGCAAAGCAACATCAACATCTTTTCCAAATGAAAAGCAAAGTCGATCCCATTTCCAGTCCATTCCACACAAACAAACAGTTAAAATGTGTAGCGTACGTACATTCTTTTCACAGCCTCTTCCGGTAACTTTAGTTGGACCGAATAAATTAGAGTAATTTGAACTTTGACACTGCGAATAGCCTAGTAATTATTTTCTGCGATTCTGTTCCCTATTTACAACTTTCAAGCGTACTTTGGCGTGGGTGGGGGCGCTGCAGCATAACTTTTATTTTAACTAGGTCTACTGTACTTTAATGTAGAAACAAACTTTTCTGCACGCGGCAAGCACACATAATATGTCTACAGAGCAGTCCAGCCACATATATCACGGAACGAACATAATATATTATTTAACATTATATACTTATTACACGATAAGCTAGACTTATCTGGCTTATGTAGATTACAGCACAAAATAACAAATTCTCTTATCGTCGCAACTTGGTTAACTTATCCAAAAGTACATACATAGACACAGCAGCACCGCAAAAATTGTACCTAAACTTCAGCTACACGCGATTCTTAATATTACATACGTCTAGTACTACGTACGTAGCAACAAACTGTCTATTTATTATGTGACTATGTGTATTGTATTTATAATGGGTGCACAACATCAAGGAAGGCATGTTCACAATTACAATGGAAAGTCCATTTTCACATTACGTAACTTTACTAAGGGACGATACATTAGAAATGTATGTACATGCGTATATTTATCATAATAATATTCATTAATTACTCATTATCGATATCGCAGAACTTGTATCAGTAATCTTCAGCAGTCGAATGAAAGTTTGGCATCCTTGAATACATGACGAGTACTTCATAGAATTGCATATAGTGAAGTATAACTGTAGTACAGATATAAGTACTAATTAATCTCCGCATTTACTTTTTTGCACTTCAAGAGCAATTGCAGCCAATCACCGTTTAATTGCTTCCATTTACATATCCAATTATCAAATAGTTACTCCAGTTAGATAGAGATACTTAGTTGAATGCTTCAGATTCTGATTACTGCCTGCGTTGCAAAAAATGGAGGCATTTCCGTTGATGGCTTACAATATTTGTAGAGGCATGCTCCATTCATATTCATGAAAATAAAATTGAATCATTTCTGTATGCACTTACTATTCAACGAATAAATGATCACATTTAGTGCACAGAATTTTGCTATGTAGACAAATTTGGATACTTGAATCTTGCCCATGTTTTTGATGACATGTAGTAGATGTGTAAGTGTACTGTAGTGTACGATTTCACTGAACGGTGTTATGTGACACTGGCATGTCGTAAAGCTTGATGTTTAAATCCTGGCTTGATTTTTTGCATCCCGATTCCATTTTCGCTACATCCGTAATTTGCATGTAGTTTGTAGTAAGTGTGATTCATATTCATATAATTCTTACCCACAACTATATACGTAGTACCTGTACCGTTTTGTGTACTCCCTAATGTATAATGCATAAATCCTACTCGTTTACAGTTCCACATAGAGATAGTTAGTCAGGAGGTACAAATTATAATTTAAAAAACAGTCAATTGACATAAATTACCCGTGTTGCAAAGGAAACCGCTGTTGTCGGTACATGCCTGGTACTGGGTTTGAGATGGGACCGTTGCTACTTGGTGTTCCAGGACCACCACCGACATTTCCCTGAGGTAGATTCGCAACGGTAATGTCACTAACAGCAGCAGTTTCTCCTGTTGGTTGAGGTTCTAAAGAAGGGTTGACCCGAGGAGGGGCTGAGCCAGGCTCATGGTATGTAATTTGTAGATCTTGTCCATCAAGAGAATTAACAGCTCGAAGTGCCTTTGTCGCCGTTCGAATGTCAATAAAAGCCACTGTAGCACTTTTTCCCTTGCGGATACCGCCGTTCCCGCCTGAAATGTTACTACCGGGTATCGAATTGTCTTCTGACAGTAGCTTAACACTTTGAACTCGTCCATGTCTGCAAAACAAAATGAATACACATACATTTATTAAAATGGTCTACATACATTAAAATTCCGGGTAGGTATACATACTTTATGTAATTTAAGTATAGCAAGGTGTACTAGGTACATATATAGCGCAAGAAACGTAGACTGACACCGGCACGCCATAATGATGGTTCCATTGACAGTCTATTGACATTTGGTAACATTAACATTTCTTAAAATGTTGGTTCAGGTGAGGAACGTGACACAATGCAAGGACTATTACTAATATTCGCTACTCACCCATAATCATATACTACATGCCTTTCCTCATTTTTGAAATAGTCTGGAATGGGGGGATAGCGTTTTAGTTCTCGACGAAAGGCACCTGTAATCGTTGATATTGGTTTTATGTTAGTGACTTTCGGAACTTCATAAAGTACAGTTTGTAAATCCGATTCTTCTATTGTGTTTGTATCTGTGTCTTTATTGTTGGCACAGTTGGTATTGGTACTAGTATTAGTATTTGCAGCTTCTGTAATAGCCTCTAACTTCTTGTTAGCTGCCTTCCTAATACGAGGATCAGCGCTATTACAACAAAGCACAACGGATTCCAATTCCAACTCCAAGTTTGGGTCCATGACGAGCAAACAACTGGGGTTCCAGATCAATATTAACGAAGGGACAATAAAAAAGAAAATGCAAGACAATTCTGTCCTATCCTGGCTTCGTCTGCAAATTAGTGCAGAGCTAATGTAGGAATTCTACTTATTATTGCTGTCTTGTCCTTTGATTAATATCAGAAAGTCCCACAAACAGTAAACCACCAAAACCAAAAGCAGTGGTTAACTATTAACAATAAATTTCCTCATATCCATGTTTCCATATCCATAGGTGAAGGTTTACTTTACTGAGAAGTAAACAGTAAACGTTCGAACGTTGCTTCACATAAATCACATTTAAGTTACGTCAATCTAAATATGTACAAATTTGCTTCCCGTAGGTAGCCTTCTTATCTTTATATAACCAAAATTGTTTCCACAACGCACCAGAAAAGTAACGAACGAACCGAACCTGTCATATCGCCTGTACTTTGCTAATAGTATATAAGTATATATATACTACAATAATACTTATTGCCAATGCAAATTGAAAAGTAAAAAATACTGTTGTTTATAAGGAATACTATTATGTATGTAGATGTAGTAGGTAAATGTATGTATGTATGTACAATACTATTTATAAGTACCAGGTGTAGGTACACTTACAACTATAATATACTAATAGAAAATTAGGTAAACTTTTATACAAAAGATACATCACACAAATTAATTGAACTCGTCAAGTCAACGACTGCATAATCAATAAAAGACTGTTGAAAAATAAGTCAGGCAACTCATGCGACAATGGCTGTGGCATGGTGATGGTGACTTATTGGTGACTAGAGTATTCAGAGAGCACACTACAAACAAGAGATATGAAACGAACTTATGATTATGAAGGTATGTCCATTTCTCCATGTCCAGTCTAATACTGTCCATCTAAGTAGAATGCTTTTGACTCCGAGCTGAACTGGACAAGCATTTAACATTACATTTACAACCAAACCAACATTATCTAAATAATATTATATTGCTTGTTATTTAGATACTCAGTGTGTATAAAACTATTACCATTCCATTATCTATATGTATTTGCTACGCCAAAACATTTCTGTGCACTGGACTGGACTGCTATCTGCTTATCCAATGAAAGAGTGAGACATACATAAGCACATTCATACATACGAATACTTTAACATACGTGCTGAGCTTTCTTACTTATCTTTAAACATAATACATAAATAATATACATAAGTACTAAATACATTTACAGCCACAGCCACACACACATACCAACAATTAATTCCTATGGGCTTCGTTCAAAAATTTTAACTACAAATAACATACTTACTTATTAAAGCAATACTATGTATCATACTCAAACTCGATCACGTATAGAAAAGACATTCTGCTGAATTGTAATGTTCTGTTTACTCTGGCGCTTATATAAACCAACATGCATGCAATAATACCTAAAATTCTTCCTAAACCGTACGTATAGTATATTACTAACTTTTATCCACATACAGTAATAGTATGTTGACGTATAATTATTTAGGTTACTGTTAGAATACCCACATCATGTAAGTTGTAAGTTTAAGAGACATCTAATGAAGTTATATCCCTTGAGACATAGACTGACTATACATAGGCTGCATATTATAAACTCCTGAAAATAATACATAGAAATGAGCAACCGCTTGTTTCGTCAACGAGGCCAACAAAACTGATTTGATAAGAAAATAAAGCGTAGTACCTAATTACAATATACACAGATAACACAAAATACACACAAGATATACAAATAATGAAAGATAAAATGCTAATCTCAAGTTAATACCTCGATTCTGACATGAATACCATACCTAGGTATGACAGGACACGTAAACGTTTTATGTGTACAATCAGCTATATATTAGTTGCTTAGTTGTCATTGCAATCAGCAGTGCTATAAATGGCACTTTTTAATTTACTCCCTAAATAAAAGGCAACTTTGCCTGCATTAAATTTCCTGTCACCGTGTCACTTCATTTACATCGTTTATGGTCTATAGTATTTATGATATGCATATCCTAAATATTCTACTCTATCAAATCATAAATAAGTTAATTTCAATACATTTAACAAGATTTCAAATTCCAATGATACTGTAGCAGTACAGGCAAGACAGAGGTGAAATAACTATTATCTGTATCCAAATCCAAATCCACCCACGCCACCAGGTTATAATACATACCTTTATACTTTGGTTGGATATTACTTGTGTTGGCAATTGGCATACAACATTTTATATATCTGTTAGCATATGGAACGCAAGGAGGGAGGAGTAAATCGAGTCCTTTACATATCTGTAAATATCGATCAAGCTGGAAATACCGCTACTCAACTAGATATTATAGCAGAGCAGGTATGTATTGTGTAATCCAAACTTTACATATGCCTGGCAATTCTGTATGTACATTCATTCGTATTTAGACATGCCTTTACTAAAGATTTAATATACTTTATGTGAAAATGGCTAAATGTTGGTATTATTGTGTGAATGAACCACATAAGCCAATGAACAGCCTAAATTATGGAAGCAAAATATCAGGCCAGAGGGCAACAGTGTTTTTCTCTTGTACATAATACTAAAGGAAGAATATTTTAATTGACAAACTTACATACATGAATTAAGACTTTCACTGTAAGCAAAAAGTATTGTATTATGCGTTTGTTTAGTGTGTAGTAAACGCTAACTGCTAGGTGCAATATTCCAAAAACATTGGCAAAAGTTTCAACCACAGGAATTTCTTCGTATTTTGCAAAATGCTGCGGTGTGCTGAAACTAGAGCATTATGTATCAACAAACGGTTTTAAATATTTTGCAGATGCACTTACAGGATTAGTATTAATGTCATAGTCATAAACATTATACTTATGTATTATAGTGCCGTAATGCAAGGCAAGGCCTGCTCTTTGTAAAAACTTGGCTAAACATTAAAATACTTAAACTTAGGTACCTATATAGTAGAAGAAGATCATATCTGCAATAGTATAATAATATCAACCCTACCTACACTTTCAGTAACAGGCAAGTATTTTTAGTGTCGTTTTTTGTAATGTCTAATAGAGCATCTATCCATGCGTGAGGTTTTATTTATATACTTCTACTATGGTATGTTATGTATGTAAGTCTAGGTATATCTAGAGTAGAGAATTGATAATATTATTCCCTTCCAACTTTGGAGGAGTCGACTAGGACCAGCAGGACTAGAGTAGTAGCAGTAGCATGCTTGCAGAGATACATAAATTGAAAGAGTGACTACTTCAATGAATTCCCGAACGCAGTAGAAAGTTGGGGGGCAAGAAAACCGAGGAAACATTTTCCCTGGCTTCCGCCCACATCCAAAAGACGATTATAACGGAGCAGAAGCAGAATCAGAATAGAAGCTGGCATATCCGCGCTCGTGCCTTGCCTAGTCGTTATCTGACATTCGCCGTATTAAGAAATGTAGTCGTTACGTCGTTAGTATTTCTAGTTCTATCTATCTCGTCTATAAGTATGTATAACCTAGTAAGTAAAGTAAGTAAGTATATATAAAACTAAGTGTACAGAGTAGAAAGAGATGTCTAGTCATTTTATTTCATAGTGCACATTGCATGTATGTAGGCATTTTATTTATTATACGTTTTATAATAGTAATAGCATACCCTTACTACTGTACTTTCCTTACCCACCTCTGTATGTAGTGATAGGGTTCTGGTGTGGTGTGCCATGCCATGCCAGTATAGTATAGTCAACAAAACGAACGAGTGAAAGCAAGCGGGCACATGGAGACAAACTGCCTCTAAATTGCAATTTTTGTGAGATGCCAGGATGCTACGTACACATCATCCATATAGCAGAACATCCGGAATGGTATAATATGGGCGGCTTTCCAAGACTTTGGAACATGGGAACTGAAGTAAAAACGCCTTCAACTCAACTGCTCTGGCTCTGGCTCTACTGGCGTGGTGACTTGTAGAGCTGAGAGACGAGAGACCTGAACTAGAGCTATCTGCCAACTGCCAGCTATTTCCCACAGCATGTAGAAAGAAAGATAAAAGTAAAGAAAGTTATCGTTTTATTCCCGACGACCAAAAGTATATATTATTACCACCAAAAACCCTTTTCATCTCCAGCTCTAGACTTCCAATTGACCTAGCTATACTTAATTTTACATTAAAGGTAAAACTACGGCATGCCATAAGATGACTCACATTTTAACAGATAAAAATGGACGGATATTTTTTGGAGTAAGTACACATAATAAAGAGTATCAAATAAAACATTCATAGAAATTGTTATGTGAGCTACACATTTTATAATTGCGTTTGCAATGATGTAGTTCCTAGTTAAGTTAAGCTGTAAGCTACTTTTACAGATATTTTTAAGTTTTAAATGACTTTCAGACCGATGTTAAATGTCTTCTTAAAGGAAGTTACAGAAACAGCAACATTTTGAAAGTGGATATCTTGTACATTTTATGGGACTTTCAAAATACATCCATACCCCAAGTGGGGATGAAACAATTCTCTAGCTACAAAGAGAAATCTTCAAGCTACGAATTTTAGGTAATGCTCATTTCATTCGTACGAGGGATTCTAACCTTTTATATGATGATAGCCCAAAACCTACATACTCTAAGTTAGTGCAGTTTCAAATTGGCCAAGTTTAGGGTTCACAGCATACTCTTTTCTATATAAGGTACAGGTACACCATTTGGCTTCCAAAATTCATCTTTACTTACATTACATTCCTCCACTTGTGCTCATCTGAAAATTGTGAAATAGAAAATGTAGGTAGTAGGTAGTAGTTAGAAGTAGATATGAGCTGTGTGTGCTTCTGCTTCTTCAGTTCAGTTTTAGAATTTAGAATAGTTGAACAACAGCATTTAGACGACACCAAGTTTAGCGAGGAGTAGTGAGGACGTACGTACACTACGTACGTGTGTGCTGATACTGACTGGTCTGATTGTATGTATTGTGAGTTGAGTTTGAGTTTGTGAGAGAATAGCAGTAGGTGAATATTTAGAGACTTCAAGTCAGCTTCACATGCAATGTAGTACATATAGCATACTACACTTACTACATTCATGGTACATCTCCCACTATTATGTTGGATTGGACTATCCTACCCTACGTCTACCTAAAACCATTTTACATAGGTATTACATATTACATACCACTACCACTATACTATTACTAGCACTATGAGAACAAGAGTAGAGTAGGTAGACTTACTTATCGTTAGACTACTACATATTAGGTATGTAAGTATATAGTATTGATAAAAGCATTTTGACTTGACACCCTCCTTGCCTTGAGTGAATGTGAGTGTAGTCTGTAGTCTGTTCTGTAGTGTGATGTGAGTAGAGTTTGCTTTTTCTTGCTTCTGCTACTGTCAGCTAGGTTTCTACGCGAATTTGGCATCGTTGGAATGAACTACACTAGCAACCAGAGTCGAATCATGAGAAAACTGCGTCGTAGTTTCGGGTAGAATCTGTAAATGTGGCACTATCCTATCATATACTTATACTTCCTAATGTGGCTTGGTTTGGCTCTTATAGAAATTGTTTAGAACTATATCCATTCTATGTACTTAACTATGTAAGCAAGTAAAGTAAGCAGCCAGGCCAGGCAGAGTGTATGTATGTATTTTTACTTTACTATGTATTCAATTCACTATTTCCAAACCCTATGTAGGTATGTATGTATGTAGCTCTACTCTTCTCTTGTCTATATTGTAAAGCTTACGTGTACTATGTACTATAGTATGTACATGTTACATAGCCAACATAGCTAGAGCTGCTTTGCTTTGCTTTGGCGTGCCTGCCAGCCTGACGGAAAATTCGATGGCACAAAAAAGGTTCAATTACCTACCCTCCATACCCGTGGGTGGAATGGAATAGAATAACGAAGGCTGGAAAAGAAAGAAGGATCAGAAGAACTAACAATAAGAGAACTGCGAGCAGAGTCGTCTCGTTTCACATCCACATCAGCCTTAGACGGCAAAGCAGCAGCTTATACAAAAGAAAGACCATAACATAACCATAATAACGTCGAGTCAAACGAAAGGCTCTTTTTCATCATTCAGAGGATCTTCTTTTCTATCTAGATACATACACTCTACAGCTCTACGTCTACAACTACACTCCCTGACTCACTCCATCCAACAAAACGAACAAGTATTGAACAGAACACAAAACACAATACTCCTCTTCTAGTACACGTAGCCTTAGTTTTCGTAGTTATAGTACTATATAGTCATAGTACCTAACCTTATACATACATATTATATAAATACATACATACATACCTAGGTAGGTTTATTAGACTACCACATTTTACATTGCATAGCAATAGCAAGTTCTTCACTGCTCAGTGCTGTGCTGATCATTATTTGCCTTTACATTACATAGAAAGAACTTACACAACAATCTTGCCTGACTTGGCTTTGGCCACGACACAACTACCTAAACCTACCTACTACCTACTACCTACCTTACCTTTTCCCCCACTATTAAACTATGTACAATTATATATTGGTTTAGTACTAGTAAACTAAACTGGTTGGTAACTACTAGGTAGTGGATTGGATTGTACTATACGTACGTGGGTACCTATTTACTGCATTTACTACGTAACTTTACCTTAATTTTACTCAAACTTATTTACTGCACACAACAAAACTGTTTTTCCATTCCACATAGTAACAGATATTCACATAACATCCACACAATGATATACAATACAAAAAGATATATACAAATCCAACCAAACTCCATATATCGTGTATTTTCCATATACCATGACTCTTCTGCTCTATACTTACTTAACATAATAACGTTGCGTTGTTGCGTTCCAACATGAGAAACTCAATTTAATTGAAATAAAACAAGGCCAGTCAGCAGTCAAAAAAATACAGCATTCACTCCACTAATTTTAATCGTATGGTGGTGTGTATCCAGAAGAGTCGTCTTTTAGTTTAGTTAGTGAAGCAAGGGACAGCAAGTAGTGTACACATTTTATGCACAACGGGAGGTGCAAACGAAGCAAGTGTTTGGTTTGTTACTAGGTACTTGCTCGTATCGAGAAATACTCATAAACAAAGAAACAACACAACAAAGTAAGTGTGAAGATCATAAGAATCAATGCAATGAAGGAACGAAGGCTCCGTAAATGTATTTTACTCATTTCTTCTTATTTTTATTACGCATACTATAGGAAAACTGCTATTAGTAACAAAACTAACCAAATATGCATCCGCAATAAAAAGTATTCAGAATAGAATACAAAACACCACATTTTGTAAAATAATGATACAAACGAAATACAAAACCTTTTTAGCACTGTTTTTGGTTAATTGGATTCAAAAGGGCTAACGATTCAGATGCTTATGTATACTTAGTATTAGAAAGAACACACACCATAGTTGTTAGAAAACGAAGATGACGGTGGTTAATTGTAAGGGTTATACGTTAACTTACAAAATGAACCCAAATCATGAAACCGTATATTTTTAGGTGTACAAATATTTATGTAGCTATTAAGTATTTGTATATCCAAATGCGTAATAGTTTTGACTGTCTGAAAAGACACAATTATGGCAAAAATATTTACGGAGCTACTATTTTTCTGCTTTTTTAATGTGAGCATCAATGGCAGAGTATTAAAAGTCTCCGCTTAACTTAGCCACATAATAATTTGTTGTATTTAAATTTAAAAAGGGATACAAAGATGATAAAGGTTCTAGTAAAGGCCAAATAAATAGAAAATTCACATATTTATCTTATTTTTAGAATTCTAGAGAATTATTTTGGATAATAATTAGATATATCTATTCTAATGGACCTCTGCAACTTTTATTCGTATTCCGGGGAAATGGGAGGGTCCGAATACAAATATTCATGCATTAATACTGTTTGCAGTTCCAAGATAGTGGCATGTACTTATATTTAGAACTTCGATATATTTACTTAATTATCCAAATACTCAAAATCGATAAATATGGTTCGGTTGGTTGGTAGGTGCTTTGAAAACGTTTACCATCTAATTGTAAGAATGAAGCAAATAATAAGGAACCTATGTATATGCAAACCTTTACGAATTTCAGAAAAGTCAACCTAGGATATTTGTATTGACGGTTATTTTAAGTCGCAATAATTCCGCAATGAAGACCAGAACAAGTTATAAATATGCATACTGGGAGCGACAATATTTGCAATACTTTCTTTCGTCAAATTCACAGTGCCTATAGCACATATAGCACAGCGTTCCTTCAGATTAGAATCGGAATAAACCTATCTAATTTTCTGCATAGATATACGCAAAAGTTTCGTAACAAAGGAGCAATTTCACCTCGATAAATTGATAATTTAGCTTCAACTATCCACTTAATTCTTGCGCTAAACAATTTTCTCCATCACAAAACTGAAAATATGCTGTGAAACCTAAACCTGCCTTATTTTATAAACCATCTGAAAACGGAATTAAAAACTACGAATTCTGTATATATAAATCAGGAATTGTACATAAAATATTCAGAGGTCGATTGCATAGGTTAGGTTGCAAGGTAAGTGGTAAGTCTCCAAAATCGAAGTGAGCACTTTTAATTATTATGTGTGCTGACTGCTGATGTCTATATTGTAAGTAAGTGTACGAATTGTTAAATGTTCTACCTAGGACAAAATAATTGAAACCACTCTAATGCAATCTAATTGTCTAGCTGATTTCATGGGCACCAAAACACAATCTGCATAATGTGTTCATATATGCAATTTCAATTTAGCAATAGTGCATCGAACAAATATGATTGACACGTGGAGTGGCTAGCAGCAATACAATATCTGTTCGTTAACATTTGCATTTTGCAGTGGGCAAAACAATAAGAAAGGGTGAATTATCCAAATCCACCTTAATTTTGTATATATGGAATGGATGGATGAAATTACAATTTTTCGTTTTGCCAACACAAACTACAAACGTTGTGAATTTGGGAACATAAAAATCTTAGAAACATATAAAATAAACTACACTTATGCCATGCTAAGCAAAATCCATCATGAGATAATTATTTACTAAAGGCAGAAATACATTCATATCTATACTAAAATGGTTATAAGTAGTATGATCGCACATTTACTTACATACAAATACATTACATAATCATTTTTTAAACTTGCAGCATGTATTTATAAGATAAATTGATAAGATGATTTTTATAATTCTGATAATTGCACATAAAATATCTAGTATACGTAAAATCGATTCGACTGAGCTCCTCTACTCTATACTTTACATTACACTACAAGAGCACAATAAGGTTAAGTTAAGTGATGTTTTTATGTAAATGTTAAGTTAGGCCGATGCGATACGATAGATATAGCATTCTTTTAAGTTACGTAGTTACTCACTAGCCATTATATATTATACATACAACACCAACACCATTCAAACAAGCCTACGTGTACATGCAGCCCAAGTCCTACATAATATTACTTTATGGTATGTCCATAATAATATTATACCAAAGCAAATGCTTGCCTTGCCTTGCCTTGCTACTACCATGAACCATGCCATACCATTCAAGTCAGCCATGCAATGTATTGCATTGCCATATCACATCACGGCGGGCAAAAGCAGTCAAAAAGGTACAAGAGTAGAATTTCAGTTTGTGTACTGTAGTTGTATCTGGCTTGGCTTGGCTTGGTTTGGCTTTGGCTGTAGTAAAGTAAGTTTCGTTGAATTGAAATTCGTTCGCTTAGCAGTTGTTACACTTTAGTATTCTCTTCTATACATTTTCTACACAACATAACACAGACAAAGCTAAAGCTACACTACACTACGCCATCGCATTCGAAGTTGTACTTTGTACGTTTCTTGTACTCTGTACTGTATGCATTATATTACATTAAGTTTACTACTAGACCTATATGGGTACTATACAATATACAGAATAGTACCTTTAGGCATTATATTATATTATACCAACAACATAACATTAGATAACATGACAAATGTACATTTAGTTTGGATGTAGTGATATGTATGTATACATTGAAAAGGGACCAAGTTGCTTTTACGTTACTACAAACACAAGTAGAAGTAGGAGCCAAGCAAGCATTCAAAGCAAGCTCTGCGCGTTGGCAACTTCAGCTCCATACAAAAGCCGTGCCTTCGTTTTACCTCTATTTGTCTTCATCCTAACTCCCCTCTCTTTACGTTTTAATGCAACCAGTCCAAATCCAACTAGAAATCTAGAATCTTTGTGTTATTCTATGCTTGCTTGGCGAGAAGCTTCTCTTGCATCATGCTATTATGAATCATATTGGTAAATATGGATGTAAATGTATGTATCTATGCTTATGTAGGTATGGAAATTGTGCCTAACCTAAACTAAACGTATACATATAGGTAATAATTCTTTAGCTAGAGAATGAGTAGTGGGAGAACTGAAATACTTAGATACTTATATTCTGTTCTGTAGTATATATATATATATATATTCAGTACAGCTAAACATTAAGTATACTTATATTTATATAGTATCTACATGCACTAGTCCCAGTTACGCTAACTAACTAGATAACTTACACGATATGCACATAATAGACATACATACATACACAATCCATAATAATATATGTATGCATAGAGACACATAGAACTAAACTAATCTTAGGTACTTATATAAAAGATATAATTTGATATTTTGCTCTTTGCTGAAAATAAGTATACAGTACAGTACTTTACAGGACTGTATAATATTACGTAGTAGATCAGTTGAAGGTAGAAGGACATAAAATATTATACATTCTTGATTCACAAGTTGAGTTGAAGATAGTTTCTGGTTTGCTTACTTACTTATACCTTAGTAACTACTATCTGCTGTATCTATATCTCCTCTATGTTTAGCTACTGCTACACATAAGTTGAAGTCTGAAGTTGAACTATTTTTTGTTTCACCGTCATACTATCATAGTATCCATAGCCATGGACTTGTACAATGAGTAAAATAAGTACCTACGCTACACAACTACACTGTAACTACTAACTAACATAACCTAAGCTACAAAGAATAAATCCCCTTTCGAGCTCTTCATCTTCATCTAAATGTACATTCTAAAATACACAATATCAATATCAACTACACTTCTATATAGATACGCATGCTTAATGCTTATGTACATCACATACATATCTAGTTAGTGTTCGCGTTAGTTTAGGTTAGTTTATGTAGTTCAATGCAATTGAATAGTAGAAATAGCTTTTCTACAACAACCAAAAAATTTCCTATTTACTCTTTCGTTTTTCCCTTTCTTCTATTCTATGTAGTAATCTAACTTTTTCCGCTCAAAATTCGTGGACTTAAACAGAAGATGAAAAGGTTTTCCCACCAACGGACAAAGAGGATATGGTACGAGTGCTTAGCTAGTCTAAATACTAAATGTTTTGGCTACAAAGTTATGTATACTGAAATACATAATATTATGTTTATTACCCAAGAACCCAAGCAAACCTTATACATTGTATTATGAAGTTATATAAACGTTTTTGTGCAGGCTTACCTAAAAACCAAAATGATGTTATTCCTTGAAAATTCGTTAATTACATGATTGAGTTTCAAAAATACATGTCGTATTGGGGCTAAAGAGATACCTAAACTAAAACACGTAGTACAGTAGTACCACGTACATAAATATTCTTATATGCTTTAAATATGTATAAAATTAAACCTAAATTAAGTTTAGAAATAGAATGCAATACTTCCATCATATCAGGATAAAAATGTTATCAATAAGATTACAATTATTGCTTTACGTTAAGTTACATAAGAGTGTTATAATGAGAGAAAACATTTATAGGTAAATATGAAAAATTAATGAAAATAGCTGCCCTTGCATAACGATAAAATACTACAGATAAACTCCCAATACGCAAAAGGCAAAAAGTGATACTTTACTTATATCTTCTTAATTATACAGTGAATATTTGAAGATTAATATTATGCACTACTTACTGACATATGGATGCTAAGAGTTACTAGCTAACCATATTATGCATTTGTAGAAATTATTTAGCTTTTTAAACTAACCAATCTGTTTTTCTAAAATTATTTGACTAACATATCAATCCCATATAGGTACTACTTGTCTATTCGACTTTTTCTTTTCACTAAATAGTTTTCCAGGAATTGCTTCTCTGATTCACAAAGAAAAAGGATTGAAACAACTTGTATTTTGTTGCAGACTGAAGATTGAAGGCTGACTTACGAGATTTTAAATATATTTGTAGTGTATTCTGGCTAACGCAAAATACATTGTATAGTATGCTAACGTACATCGTTGGATGGAGAACACGGAAAATTACCTCACGAACAAGAAAGAGCAGTCTCAGATTGAATTAATCTTATACTTCTAAGATATGATAATTACCAAGTAGTCCTTGAGCCTACATTGAAACTTTGAACGCATGCAAGATAGAAAATACCGATGATATAATAATATTATTAATTTAATAAGTATATACGATTGCTAGATATATGCAAGATGCAGCTAACGCTTAGCTTACAAAATAAGTAAGTAAAGCAAGTACATCTCCGTCGCATAAACGATAAACGGGCAGCTTTATAAAAACCCATATCACGTAATAACTACATACCAGATATCTACACGAAATTGAAATTAAAATTACTACTATAAAGTTCGGACAACTCGAGGAACAAGTTGTAGTAGATTTTTAAATGGTACACTTGCATATTGTATTCCTCAAAATTGTGTGAACAGGAAAATTAACAGTTTGAAGGATGATATATGATTTCCAGCGTATTCAATAGTGTTGTCACCGAAATAACTCTAAATGGGAGTTCTCTACGATTTATCAATGTTATAGCTGTATTTACATACTAAAGCAAACAAAATTGTTTTACTAAAACTTGATGACCCTGGACCTAATATTTTTACTTTGTGTTGGGATATTTTCTGGAGAAAATTTTTATGTTTTTCTTACACACTAATCATACAATCTCTACATTTATGTATAATCAAATTCTTTTCCTGGCATGTTTGTTTGGTTTTGCGTTTTTATTCGTGAGAGCAATATTACAGGCACGAATATGATAAGCATTTGCCAATTATTGATACAATAAGGGTTTCTTAATGAAGGAATTTTTACAAAGCATATCTCTCAATTACTGAATTGTTGTACGTATTATTTCTATTACCATCACATCATGGAAATGCAAATGCTAACATGTTTGCGTTAAGACATTCATTTTAAAATTAACCCAATAAGTCTCTATTAAATTATTGGCTATGTAAGCATAACACTTCTTCCCAATCCAAGTTAATTCGAGTCTGAGTTCACCTTGAGATAAATTTAGCTTATCTTCAGTATACGATACTACTTAAATATTTATGCTTTAAATAAATAAATGTAGTTACTAAATATACCTGCTCATATGTTCTATTCGCATTGCATAAGTACATATAATACATTACTTTTGGCAACTTTTTCTGTGTGTACTTCTATGTAAGCTTTTTGCTGAGCGGATTTTTAATTGGTTTTTATAATAGATGTCAATTAGTACCTTTTGTGAAAGAAAGAACCGTAAAATGTATTATAGCTTTAACTACTTGTACAATATAACATCGCAATATTATATAATAGTACATAGAAGTAGAGAAATGCTACATAAAAAGACACAATATGAAACATACCAATATAAAATAGCTTCAGAAACCTTCAAAACAAAACCAAGACCAAAAAGTTAACATAAAGTAATTCGTCTGTGTCTGTACGAGCACAGGGACAGCCAATGCTCACATAAAATATCGTCTCTTCTTCGCGCCTAATCTATTAGTTAGCGTTACATAATTAGGCTTGAAAAGTAAAGTAAACTGGATTCAGGCATCCAGAAGTGAAGTCGCTATTCGGCATTGATCCCCGGATTGACCATAACAAGAACAAGTCCGGGTCCAAACCAAATACGACTAAGTTCTAACGTTTCGAACCCTACAAGTTATGTGCTCTTGTGTAAGTATCGCCCGTTTTAACATTTTCCGCATAATATCAACACTAACGCGGTAGTATTTAGTGCATTTCATATTACCTACATACAGAACATACTAGTTACTTTAAGGATCTTCTATGCGTAAATGGAAATATAAGTTAAGTAGTAGTATTGTTTAATGTGACACTACTTATATTAGTTTGCTATTACTACAAACTAACTATCAGTTCAGTAGGTATTTAGATATGTAGAATTATAGGAATATTATGAACTACTAAAGGTATTAGGAACTACAGAAGGACCCCAGAAGAGCCCAGCTAAAGCTAAAGCTAAGCTAAGCGAGCAACCTAGCTTATATACTTGTTTTCTTGATCAAAGTCCAAAAAGGAATTTTTTCCATTGAAATCCCCTTCAGACCACGCCCTGAGAGCAGCGTAACATCTCGTCAAAGATTTCCCTGATGCTTCTTCAGCATGCACCTCACGAACTTCTTTCAAGTTTTATGTTGACGAGCTACACGCATTTGCTTGGCATGGCACGGTCTTTCACAGACCAGCACCGGAGGAATACAATACTAGGAGACCAAGCCAAGCCAGACCAGACCAGACCAGGCAGACCAAACCAAACCAACACCACACATCAGGCAAGCAAGAGCAAGCCAAACCAAGCCAAGCCAAGACCAAAACTCTGTTCGTTCTACGTTATATCTTCAGCAGTTTTGTAGAGGCATTAAGCAGACAGGCTTCCCTTGACATCCACAATACACTCTCCCAAAAGTTTTGGCCGAGTCTAGGAGGCATTTTGAGGGAAGGTTGGAAGTTGGAAGGCAATAGGCAAACTACGGCTCGACGACTGGCCTGGCCTGGCTTGGCTTGGCCTGGCTTCGACTTCACGCCGTCATTACAGTACGTACAATCAGCCAGGCCACACCATACATAAACCATTTCATCCTTTTCTTCTTTATACTTACTACTATATATACAGCATTGCCTACCTAATAGAACTATAGCTAATAGTAACTATACATTTATACATAATAGTAGAGTAGAAAATAGCTAAATAAGACAGACCCATGCAGAGCCTCCTTATAGTAGAATGGGTAGTATTATTATTGTTGTAGTTCTGCTTGTATGTATGAATGTATGTAGTATTATATAATAATGTGGCTTCTATTATATTGAACATAGAGCAAGAGCAAAGCAGATTTAGGAGATCCAATAGTATAATAATATTGCATCCTATTTGGCTTTCGTTTCGTTCCAAGTTGGGAAGGCTCTTCTAGTTCAAACCAAACTCAACTAACTAAGCTAAACTCCTGCCTTTGCCTCTTCTACTTCTACTACTACTATTTGTACATATACTATGCTTATGGTATGTTGGGCTCTGTTTGTGTGCTTGCCTTCCTTTTGCTGAGCTTCTGACGCGGGGAGAGAGAAGAATAGGGCATTGATGATAAAAAGGTTCTTGTCTCACAGACTCCAATTCAACCCGGACAAGTTATTATGGAGTGGAATGGAGTGGAGTACCTTAGCAAGACTAGAGACCAGAGCATATCCTACAATATCACTACATATGCTTCCTAAACTAAAACGTAGTTATAATATAACACTAACACAACAGTTTTAGCTATTTTAAGCCTATTATGTATACTTAGAAGTGGAAGGTAGTACAAAACATTATAATAAACTAAACTTTCTATAGAAAATTAGGCATACATTCTATCAGGTAAAAGTCTAAGGCAAGCCCTAACGCAAGTCTACTAAAAGTACCTGATACAAATAAGGGTTGCCTTTCATATGTCCTTGTATGTATAACATTTAGATTTTCGATGTATGTGAGTCTAAGGGCTCAGTTCAGTTGGCGGGATTCGATTTGGGTACTGTCACTGTTTGGAAATTGTAAGTAACATGAGTACGCATTTAGTTTGTGCAGTGCACTTAAGTCCACATACGAAATAATGCTGGGTATTGCGTATTATTGAACTCTACAACGTAGATTTACAACGCTGCACCTAAATGTACTTACTTAAGTGTACAATGCAATACACCTACTGCCTACTTATGAAACTTGAACTCTGGTCCATCAACTTACTTATCATCCTTATCTTTTTGTCTTTAGCATAAGGTATGTATGCACCGATAAGGATAATTACACAGGAAATAACTAATAATTAAACCAAAATCTGTAGCTATAACCTTTACTACTAACTTAAGTACATAACTTACCTACAGGCAAAGCTAAACTGTGGCAATAATAAGAGCAGTAAGCTAAAACACATCTTAAGTTGCTGATTGCATAGGTATTTTTGCCAATTGACTATTTTACCTTTGCCTAGAGTTACATATAAATACAAAGCTTTAGCTGCACTTTGCCTAATCTTATATTTTAATGATGTTCAATTCGATTAGTTAGCAGTTTCAGCTCTCCAGGTTGGTGAATTTACAAATTATTATAAAAATAGATCCTTAGAACTTCTGGTCTGCAATTACGGAATCAATCGTATCAGGAAACGTGATCGTGTTCGTATTGATATTATTAATTTCAAGTAAAACTGAATCTTTCTGTCAATGTGCAAATCGCTTTACAAAATTACACACCTGCCTTGACTGATATTTTTGAATCTTTATATTCGCATTTCAATGTTACATCTGTAGGGTCTATCGTCTATCTTTTAAGTTACAATA
This sequence comes from Tomocerus mixtus, assembly GCA_034694165.1. Lineage (NCBI taxonomy): Eukaryota > Metazoa > Arthropoda > Collembola > Entomobryomorpha > Tomoceridae > Tomocerus > Tomocerus mixtus. The sequence continues at coordinate 38,441 of JAQFYC010000510.1, forward strand.
TCATTGAAGGATTTCATTGCTTTTGACCGAATACCGAAATACAACTCCACGGAAGCCAAAAGTTCATTTTGCAGTGAGTTTGGTGTAAAAGTAGTAAGATTTACCAAGAAATATCCTTATCACAATGCTTTCTATAGTGTTCCACTTCCATTAAATGTAAATGCACACGTCTTAAGTTTGCTATAAAATTATGTATGCTCTGCTACTTATTTTAATTAACTTTAGGCAATCCTAATGTATTTTTCTACGGTATTATATTATAAGCAGTCTTTGTTAAAGACAAGCCTCTCTTCTCTGTCATGGCCATCAAAAAATTCTCGAAGGCCAATGCCAAAGGCACATCAAACTTTTAAGCTAATTTTCGTAAAGAATGAATTTTCTAGTTAACTTTTTGGTCCCTTCAACAACTAGAGAAGCCTTTTGTGAGTTATTCATTCCTATCCAACAGTCAGTAAGCACTGAAGCAGTATAGTAATCATCAATTATATGACTCCCTGCAAAACTGCAAATACGTTTATCGAGTTTAAGTACATAACATCATTGCTTAATAAATCTACAACTAGTATTATGCATGTAAATATAACTGACGAGAATGAATATCGTAAATATAGGTAGATTGCATATATTGTGTATAATGCACATTTAGTGTTTTGTTACAATGTGTACAGATAGAGGCTTGCATTTGTTTATGATAGTCTTCAAAACGGAGACAGACGCACTTTTACGAGTTACCTACTACCATTAGGACTTGTACAGTACTTGTACCTATTTATTGTAGTACACTTAAACAATAATAACATACCTACATACAATACTTATTATTTATTTAACTGATAAACCTAGAAAAAAGCTTTCTGAATTGTGAAGCATACAGGAAACTGTACTCATCATAAACGATTCAGTCACCATTATACACAACAGTAGTTCAGATGAACTAGAAACGCATCACACATAGCCGTTATCGGCAGGCAGAAGCAGATACATTCATTTCAATATACAGTTATCATCGACCGTATATTCAACTCAGCTTTATCTAGCAGCTTTAGCTTTGTAGTTGTAGCTTTTGTACTTATTTACCAGTACAATGCAATGCAGTTTGTAAATGCAGATGCAACGCACTAAGTACATTAATTTTTGTTGACATAATACATAGGTAGTTAATATACATCCTTTACCCAGAATTAAATTGCATTTTTACTGTACATAGCGATAACGATGTACTATCAAATAAATCTGCTCATCTTACATTGAATTACTGCCTATATCATATTATACTCTTAAAAACAATATAATCACTCTCATATTGATTATAATGATTATATCATATTGGAGGGTGGAGAATGTTAAGTAGAGATACTATTTAAATTTCAATCAACTCATCTCTAAACCAATAGGAGTATATATAGAATCTAACAAAAGCATAATTTGCAGGTATTTCTAATGGTGGTGTCCACGTCCAGGTTTATGCACCTTATTTAATGACGACATAGGACATACATAGACTATGAAGGGCACAATTGGATGATAAAATTAACTAGTTACCTTATGTAATATTTTGAACATTTACATAATTTCTGCTGCTCAGGTTGAGTGATGCGTATAAAACATATCTACTCGCAATTTACAAAATTATAACGTATCCCAGCCATTAGATATCACAAGATTAAGAACTATACGATCCTGAATTGATTGAAACTGCCGTACTTGTTCATATTTTCCTTACGTATAATTTTGTTTTATTTTGTCTCTTTGCTTACTTTAGTTGGCTAGTTTATAATAGAATGTATTAGGAATCAATACGATTGAAAATAAGTGCACTACACCATGCATGTAATGCGTAGTTAAAGCAAATGAACAATAATAATATTATGCCAAGCTAACCTAACCATAGTACACATAGTTTGTGTATTTCTCAAGTGTATCCACAATCCACATTGAAGCATGATCCACATTATTGGTATTGGTAGAAAATTCATACAATACAATGCAATGCCTAGAATACATTATGTCGTAGGCCCATATGCCTACCTGCAAGACGGACATACATGACGTGAATTATCATCACGATTTTCCAGACTATTTATCGCTATCGTTATACAATTTTAACTGATTTGATATATTTTATGCTCTTTCCTAATATATAGGATGTTAGATATATTATTGCTAAAAATTGACATTGTGTAAAACACAATATTGTAGATAATAATAGAATGGAGCATACTTATATATATCCATAATTTTGAAGTAGGATCGACCGATCACTCTCATTCTGGTTCCCTAAACGCATGGCCAATTTGAAAAGGGCCAACTACTTAAGAAATGGAAAAATTTAAACAATAACAATGGAAAAGGGATGAAGTTGCCAATAAATTGGTCTGGCAAGGCCAAACCTTTATTTGGCCTTACAATCTTGACATTAAAATTATCTTTATGTTAACTATCAATGGCACATTTAAAATAAGGGTGATTGACATCGGTATAAATGTATGCCTCCTGAAAATCTGGTTTACCTGTGTGTACGCTTTCTCTATTCATGAAGCCTTTCACAGTATACATTGTAGTTAGGTATTTTTAATGAGAATCTTATTGCGCTTCCAACTGAATTGAAAATCAGTTAAGGGAGGCTACGTGGGTCAAAACGATTTGTTAATTTTTTGAAAATTTCAAAAATCGTTTTGACCCCCTTAACCTAAACAGGTTGTCATGAAATTTTGATTATGGAAGCGCAATAAGATTCTCTTCAGAAATATGGCGTACGCTTAGTTTATACTCCAAAAAAGTGAAGTGATAAGGAAGTTAGTGAAAATTTTCATTTAGGATTTATAGCTACAAAAGATTCTGGAAGTTGTTTTTACGTTAAAGTGAAGCGATTCACTTTGGACGCTCTGAAATATTTTAATAACTCGAGAAGTGAAAAACTTCACTTTTTATTCTACAATTGCTATTATACGACAAAAGTGAAGTTAGCCTTCCTTGATTCTTGGAGTATAAACCAGGCGTTACGCCTGGTTTATATTCCAAGAAAGTAAAGTTACCAAGAAAGGATAAAACTTCTTTTTAGTCGTTATACGTTAACGATTGTAGAATAAAAAGTGAAATATTTCAATGACATGAAAATGAAGATCTTCAAATTAACGTAAAAACAACTTCCAGAATCTTTTAACTATAAATCTAAAAAATGAAAATTTTCACTATAACTTCCTCATCCCTTTTTTTGGATGCAGTGGTACTTGACAATATCCCATACTGCATACCATAAATGCGCGCAATTGAAGCGCTGCAGCTGCAGTTTGAGCACCTATGAATTGTGCTGGCAAGGTTTGCTACTGGTAACCTAAGGAGACCTCCAGTGGATCCAAAAAAGGGGTGAGACCCTTAGGCTTGAAAAAAGCTTCCCGAGTTAGTGAAAGGCTACATGAATACGAATAGAGAAAACGTATACACGTAAATGAATATGTACCGGCTTTTCACCAGACATACATGGGATGTTCTATATGGCGACGTTAGAACATCCCATGTATAAGATTGTTTGTGTGTATTGTATCTAGTTCTAAACGGTTCATTGGATTTTGAAGTGGTTGGGCTCAATGAATTCCTGGATTCACTGGCTAGAAATAGCTCCGATGAATTTTCGATACGTTGGCACTGAAAGTTTTGACACCCTATATCAGATCAGATAATCAGTTTTTGCCCTTTTCTTTCATATATCTGCCTGTCAAACTTATAATTAGGTAAATGATCAAAACTTTCTCGGAGCAATTTTTAGCCAGTGAATCCAGGAATTCGTTGAGACCAACCACTTCAAAATCCAATGAACCGTTTAGAACTAGATACAATATACACAAACGATTTTTAGGATTTTTCAAAGGTCTAAATTTGATGTCATTGGCTCGGTTGAAGTTTTTATCACAGCTTGTGACACAGACCATAGACATCCGAGAAGCCTCGCCATAAACGCTCAAGTGACTCTCACTGCCCATATATTTTTCACATTGAATTTTACAAATCAATTCTCGTTTTCATGTTTAAAAAATGATTTTAACTTCATATAGTGATTATCATTTCCCAAATCTGCGTATTCCGATGTCCCCTAAAGATTGCAAACTACATTAACATAAATCTCAACCCAAAATACTCAAACACATTTTTGAAAATAAAAAATTAACTCGGAACAAATAGGGAGTTGAGAAATCAACCAGTACAGCAATTCAGGGCCACAAAAGCACAGACATGTGTTTGAGTAAGTTGGAAGAGCGTTATGCTGCGTTGGGGCGACTGCCTCCTTGTCTATTGACTTTTATTTTATTTACAAATTAGAAGTTCAATACTCATTTATTCATTTATGGCCAAAAACTGCAATTTTGGGATAATGCTTATTGCCTAGTCATAAACGGTAATGCCTGCTTTTGTGTATACCTGCAACATGTATATGTTGTAGGTCATGGGACCTTTATTCACTGATAGTGCTTTTGAACTACGCACATGAAAAATTTTCTCCCCAATAAGAATTCTGGATTTCCCACTTTTCCAGGCCCGATGGAAGCTCAACCCGAACTATATGCCACAGAAAATTGCGCCAGACCAGAGAAAAATATGCATTTTACATATTTATGCATAACTAGTCTATACACAATACAACATAGTATAACCTCTACATACAGATATTGCATAGTATCTATATACTTAAAAATAGTTCATTTTTTTCGGACCTGATGAAAGTTGTGCCCGACCCGGTCAAAAATTATTCTCATAATATATAGCACTGATCAACCCAACCCAATAAAACCCGATTTACTGCTCTAGTAGGTACTAATGGCTCAAGTCATACTAAAAGTTTGCTATTTGTAAATAGTAATCCTTGCATTGAGAAGCGCTAATTTTTGATGTCACGTTTATCAACAAATCAGAGGTATGTTTACATTTTATTTTTATAAATATAATAATTACCTTATTTGACAAATAATCAATAATAATTAGCTCACCTTTGAAACAGAGCTCGGATCTCTTCCTCTCGAACATTTTCAGGTAGATTTCCAATCCACAAATGTCTTGTTTCTCTCACCATTATCATTTATAGCCAATCACTTTAGTAGATGGAACAATCCATTGGTTTCACATCTGCTCGATTTTTGATTTTGGCTAACACTTCACTGATATTGATATCACTCTCTTAGTCCAACATTCTCTCTTTATATTTATCATTTATATCATTTTATCTCCAAAGTATCCATAAGAAAAAGGAGCCACTCATTTAATTTTTACTTGAATGACTCTTTCTAGTCGTCACACTAGACTCAAAACGGAGACAACAATGACAACACCACAACGGGGAAGGGACGAAAATAGTGCCACTGATTTTGGAAAACCTGTCGACATGTATATCCATACAAGGTACCATCATTTAACTACTTTTGTGGCAACTTACGTTGAAGTTATTTAACTTATTAAAAGGACAGGGGAATTCTTCATAGTCAGTCATGTTACTAAAACTAGGCTTTTTCCGATTACACATCCTGGCCGGGAATTCTAGCCATCATCAATCCACTGTGCGCTAACTGATATTGCCGCACTGATTGACGATGAAGATGAGGCCGATTCCTCCTGGTCGTTGTGACAAATGCCTGCTGACAAAAGCACACCCCAAGTGTCGTAGCAATATGACAACTAGCCATATCCAACTGATTAAAGAAAAACAAAACAAAAAATTATTGATGTGTTGAAGATTTTAATTTAATAATTTGTATCCTTTTTGGTTTAATAGTTTGACGAAACACATAACTAAAACACAATCAAGGTTAAATGAAGAATAAAACGCTGGCTCTTTGCTGATTTACAAATTCAAATTCAACTAAAAATGGACACGTTGACAACTGTAAACAGCTGCAGGAATTAAATCAATTTAAAGTGAATTAAGGACGATGTCACTTAAACTCCACCGTGCTCACAAAATGAACTGTGACAGCTTAACAATTTAATTTAAGTATAAGCAATCGGTAAGAACTGATATAAATTATATATTCTACCAATGCTTTAAATGCATCTACGAACTAATTTAGATTGTAGTGACGAACATCAAGCCATTGGTCATATAACTATTAAGTAATTTATAAATATATTATTTATTACATATCCTAGGTAAAAAGTTGACTTACAAGATTGATAGGTGAATGCTACCATGGAACAGCAAATCTATAAAATAGCTCTGCCATGTTGGTGTCAACAGAACAGAAACAATTAAAATTTACTACCCAGCCCATTGCTCATGACATGACCTGGACTGGACTCGTTTGAAATCCAAACCACAAATAATCTTGAATCAAGAAATAAATTGAACTGATCCAAAATTGGAAATCACTAGAAGATCACTACTAGACTGGACTGGTGCGATTCGGAGAAATACAAAATTGTAATTGTTTACCAACAGTGAAACAATCAACACATTTCTTCATGGCATCGCTGATAACATTAACAACAGAGTAGTGTAGTAAACCACGTGTACACGCACTCACAAATATATTTTCCAAAATTGTGAATTCCTAATTTATATTTGACAAACATAAGCGTGAGCAATTTTATTGCTGTTATCAACCATTATATGATGACGATTATCAATTTCCAGATATTGATAATTTAACATCTTACACTACCACCCACTACACACTGTTGTAAACATTCCACGTTCAATATTGCCTTGATGACTTTTGCTCCATTCATTCAGCAACTGGCAACCGTAGTGTACATCAAACTAAAGTGATATCCTCCTATATTGTTTGTACTTCCATTCTAAACTCCAAATATTTCGTATAAATTATTGTAATGGAGTTGGAGGTGGATGTAAAAATATTCCTCGAGTTGTGAATATCCTGTTGCCAACGCTGAAAATCTTTTCCTTGTTCAATTTCTAAATTCCACGATTTACCTGTTTCTTTCCTTATGGTATTACACTATCCAGGTCCAGATGCTTGTATATTCTGATTTTTGGAATCACCTTGTTTTACGGCGGTAATTAAATAGTGTAATAAACAACAAAATAAATCAGAACAGCTTCAGTTTAGTTTTACTTTGTCGAGCTGCAAGCTGCAATGCAATCCGTCCGATGCAACTTGGTTTAGTTTGATTTGGCTCTGACTCTTTCTTCGTTTACGTTTTGTATGTATGTATTATTATGTTTTCGTTTAGTATACCATACCTTAATATCCTTTGCCTTTCCAGCTAACTCACAGTGGAACATTTAACTCTCAAAATGGTTCTCTGTGACTCCTGAAGAATGTTTGCTCCGCCCCAGATAGAAGGGGTCCGTGTCCCAACGAGATGCGCCTGCAATAGCATAGCACCTTACCCGACTGACTTGGATACATAGTAATGCTTATGTGCAACATGGACAGGATGACCTGACTGTTGTAGTTATGTATGTGTATGGGCCTTCTGTGTCTATTTTGTGATCTGTATGTATGCGTATGTCTGTCTGTGTAAAAGTCTTTATATTCTATGTATTATGTATGTAGTGCATGTTTATATACAGCATTTACATTTTACAGCAAGCGAAGCTAAGCAAACTATATCTACATAAATGCCTTATATTAGAGACATAGCAACATACACATAATGTGTACGCTGCGCTGTTGGTACATAAGTACCTGCACCACCATACTACATAAACCTAGTCGTAGTAGCTCTTTTAAACGTACTACAGACGGGCAACTTATAACAGCGTGTTACAGATAATATATGTTAAAGCTGCTGACAATGTACACATTTCCTACTTCATAGTTCGATGGAATTGAGAATTAGGATTAGGACTTATCTCCGCAGGAGAGTATTTTGTCTGTTTGTACCCAAAAGTAAGCACCTGGAGATAATTAGGTTTCCTAGAATTAACTAACACTCTTTGACTCATCATCAATGTTGGTATATTATATATGCAGTGTATGTATAGGGGTCAATTTTTAACCTAACACTAGCTGGTATATAGTAGCTTAACTTTAGCTAGTGTGCTATCATAAAGTCAGCGGAGATATTGTATACCAATTGACTAGGTCACAATGTGTCCAAAAGCTACCTCACATTGCTTTCAATTTTATTTTACCATTTGTTAGTTTAATAACTGAAGCTAAGTGACAAAGAGTTCATATAACATACTTTAAGTTCCTATACAGCTAGGTCGTTAAGTGGTCACTTGGTCAGTCATTTTGCTTCCACCATTATTGAAAAAGCAAGAAATTCATTCAAATATCGGTTAAATTTTCCCTTTCCCTGCATTTAATGATTCCTTCAAGTGAAATATTACCTTAGAAGTCGGTCAGTGATAAGTTCTGACAAGTAGTGTAGGTGTAATTTGTTAAATATAACGATGATCTAGTCGAGCACTTTGTAGGTTACAAATAAGAATGCGGAAAGGATTAAGCACTCCTATTTCCTGCTTTCACCATATACTAGTACTTGTAATTATACTATTTTGCCATTATGTTTATGTACTCTGTTATACGATCACTATTCCTGTCCTACTAGCAAAGATTGGCAAATTATGTCGATCTTTACGTGATAACGCTTTAACGTGCTCTTCAAACACTGTTGCTGCATTGCCTTGCACACGCCTGCCTTCATCATTGTCATTTGTAAACTAATCATCACAACATGAATACTACGGGGTGACATATACATACAAAGCGCATAACCCTATATCCTTATATAAACTAAACTTTCACCAATATAATATGTTATGCAGCTAATTATTATAACGATATACATATTATGCGTATCCATGAGGCGTACATTGTACATATTACATTTTTGGGAAATGTGACTATGTGACTAATATGAAAGTCAGTACTGAAGTTCACTTGGTAAGTAATAAGTTACACTACAGATAATGAATATAACATAATGGTGAAAGTTTACATAAAGAAAGCTATGCATATGTATTCTGTATAAAGTCAGCATTATAAATGTGACTGTATTCCACAAACAGTTTCCGTTTGATCAGTTTGCTTGGCGTATCGTGAACGTCAATCTTATTTGGAGTATCGTTCAACTTGGGAGAAACTTTCCTTAGAATTTTGTGCTTATCCCCGAGAATCGGAAAGAAATTGTTTATTTCACAAATGTTCAGTATGTCATGCCCCCTCTTGGATACACATACGCATTATGTGGAATGTGGAGTAATAATTATGTGCATAACATATGGTGGTGAAAGTCCTTACATGGAGAATAATGGAGATAGGACTATACAATTAAAAATCTATCGATACATCAAATACAATATACTACAGTGAAAGTTTATAATGGTGAAAGCAATATGACAAAAGATATTTAGATGTATAATAATGTAGCGTTTTATAATGGTGAAAGCGATTTGACAAAAGATATTTGGATGTATATAATGTAGCGTATTCCTAATGAGAATAAAACTCGACAGGCAATACAATACGAAACTACTCATTTTCTTGGGAGTTTTTCAAGTTAAATTACCCTGAAATTGTTATGGAGGAACGAAAATCTATACATAGATTCTAATAAAAGTTGCTTATGCATACAAAACTTGTCCGCGACATGCCAAAAGTATACTTTCCCCACCTGCTTTCTCCTAGTATTAGTAAACCTCCATAATGAGAGACATTAATTACCTTTTAATATTTTTCTAAAATCAAGAATGAGACAACAAATTAAATGAATATGACGGAGCAGCATTAGCAGCCATAACACAGCCACAAAATATCATAATAATATGAATCCTGATTCCTCCTTCGCATTCATCACTTATTGTTGAAGGCTATGTGCTATCACATACGCTTCAATAAGTGCATTGCATCTGAATGAACTAGCGTATTTAGAAGATAGTGATTCCAAGAGAATCAATTCTATGTAATATTAATGACTAGCTGCTATGCATATACAACCATGTCAACAAACCAGTGCAAATTATCTGTAACATTTGTGTATAAATTGTATGAGGAAGCTAGAAGCATGCACTTCACTAGGGTAAGATATTTCTATAGCTTTACAAACTTTTTTCTGTTTTAACTCTACATAGTACACAGTACCTATCTGTGTATTTACATTCCTTTTGCATAGTACTGTCTGCCCAAAGTCTTTTGTTCATAATATTTTGGCTCCGTTCCTTATGTGTAAATGTGTATGTGGCTCAACACAGAAGAGTGCACAGTCCCCAATATTCTACCACCTTTTCCCCGCACAGATCACCATAGAAAACTGCCACGAAAACTACGCATCGTTTCGTACTTTACTCCATCGGAGCAGAAAGAAGGCCGGCCCTCTCTCATTGTTTGATATTGCTCCAACAGCAACTCCGTCCCTTCAATATGCTCATTCCTAGTTTGTACTTTGAGTTGGTAGTTGCTCAGGACGTAAAATTTAAGTGGCCGTCTTTGCAAAAAGAATTTTATAAAACACAATGGTATAAGAAATGAGCTGCATACTGCACAATTATATATTTTTCCTGTTTTATTTACTCCTGCTAAAGCGGATTGTATAGAAGTAGAATATTATGCAGATCCAATTTAAGTGAGTGACCGCAAGCATTGTATCTGGTTCAAATTCTAACAAAATTGGACTTTGCACAAACTCCCGAGAACTTTGTGCATTTCTGTACATAATAAAGTTAATGATTTCTGCTGCACAAAGCTGCACCCCTAGTTAATACTATGTAGTACAATATTTTCCCATTTCCCTATTGCTTTGATCTCCCAAATGAAGCTGAAAATGTGGAACTGCTATAATTACCTGTCGTATTATTATACACAGAGAACCACAGAGTAGTTTTGCTTTGCATTAAAGAAGAGGATTTTCAGAACGCAAACTTACTTGTATTACTTTAATAAAATACAGCTCACAGAGCCCTACTCGTCCTACATGCTCTCTATTTTGATTTCCACATTATGCTTTCATTCATCCCGTACCACTCAACACAAAAACTTAATTGGTTGTACTTATACTTAATAACGTTGAAAACCCCTAAAACTGTGAATCTGAAAATGTATGCAATGTACTTATTATGTAATACACTAATTATGTTAGTATTACCTACTTACCTATATGTAATTAATGTTAACGTTAACATTATATAATAATAAAGGCTTATTTGGGACTACTGTGTATGTAATATAATGTAATTGTAATGTTGCATAGTGTATAACTACATTACATACACACTGTAGTTGGTGTTGAGCTGACTTTTATGAATAATTAGATATCTTGCAGTCTGGTCCTTTTTAAAGTCATTTTATTTCAGATATATCTAATCTAACTCAATCTGTATGTATTTGTGTATGTCAGTGTCACTACACTTGCACTTTGCAATACTATAGTACCGATAGTATACCACTTAATTTGCATTACCCTGGCGAAAACAATGGCTTTTGATTCATCTATAATGCATGCTTATTTGTCACTTTCCAATTTGCCAAAATCTATTATTAACGAAAGGTGCATTTCTTGTTTTTACGATGTATGTAATTATAATTCCCATCCCAAGTCATGCAGATTTTTCATGCTCTATAGATGTGTGTACTGAATTTCAGATATTTCATTATTTTCAAAAATATATAGGCAAGTTAGTCAATTCAAATACTACTTTCCCTTTTAGACCACACATTTGTGCAACAATTAAAACACTTTCACTATTGCCATTCAATTTTACCAGCAATGATGTCAAGTAAACATGTAATAAGTTGCTTTCTCTTTTTACATAGAAACACAATTTAAGACTTTCACCAATGTCATTTTAGTCCATATTTGCTTGGCATTGTTGTAATGGTAAACATTGCATGGAAGGAATGGGTGAGAAAGCTAGGCTAACCGACTAACTTATCATATTATACATCTCGCGCACTACTTGATAAGTAGTTTACGAGAAGATGGCAAGCTATTATGTTTTGTAAAATTAACTCTATGCAATACCGCTCTATAGCACATAAAAACAAGTTTCTGTAGTAATCATATACAAACTATTTAATTTATTAGCAGGAAAGAGATTCGTATTTGTCCATTTACAAAGACATATTTAAGAATTTTTGCCTTTCCTGTCATAAGAAAAGGATGGACTATACGGTACTTAGTATTTATGTGTTAATCTATACATGTTCCATCCAGGCAAGAATAGGATAAATATAATACATTAAACACACTTATTATACAGTAGGACCCCCAATATTAGTATATTCGTATATATAATATTACTGATATTGCTGCATTTGTTATTATTAAGTAAATAAAGTAGTATTTTAATTGGCTATTGGATTTTGAAATTCTACTTCAATATAGTAACACTGATATGTACTAACTTTATTTTAAGGGAACTTGCAATCTGTAGGCTTAATTGAGGTTGGTGTATATTATATTTTATTTAATAGGATATAAAACAAAGAGAGCAATAGCATGGTACATATCAAGACTCTGGATACAAAAAAACTGTTCTGGAATTACAAATAATAATATATATTATGTTATCAATCATATGTATATACGGGGAAGTGGAAAAGAGTATAAGTATGCTCCTTTAATTAATTGGTACAACGTGTACTACTTTTTATATCACATTATTGTCTTCAATTGTCAGCTAAATATTTAAGCAGTTTATTGTTGTTAGTTTTACTGGCTATCCCTACTAGGCAATTCATTTCTGTACTGCGGCCTTAGAAAATTATGAATTTTTGTCGGCACTATATAAACTAACCAAACTATCTACAAACAAATGTCGTGTTGTGGAATTAAAACTAAATTCATAAATACTATTATCGCAACAAACTGCTACGTCATCTTGAGTGTTTCCACAAACATTTAGCGACCTAGATGAATCAATAACTTTGGTCCACAAAGAAAACATTGGAAAATAATTGCTGCCGCTTTCAGTAACTGATTTCATGTTAATAATATCCTTGTGGAGTTTCAAACTACGTAAATCAATAAAATTTGTACAAATATTTTTAAATATTTCAAATGTGACACCAGTATTGGTATTTGAACATACAGCTATTCCTGGAGAACCGAACTCTAATTCTATAAGTTTATGCAGACGTGTTGACATTTCCAATAAATCCGAACTTGACATTTCACAACCTTGTAGGTTTAGTTTAACCAAGGACTTGGGAAGGAGAGGTAACCCAGTAAACTCGAAATTGCTAAGCTTAGGTTTCTTTCCAACATCCCGAATGTCAACCATTACTACATATGCAGGTATGAACAGCAGTTGAAGTACTTCGAGGGAATTACATTGACTAAATATTGAACCATCTAGTATATCTCCAAGCTCTAAGAAAACGTCATAAAAACTTACAGATTTGAGAGTATTGACGTTAAGAGTGACCAAGTCTAAGATTATAGGTAGTTTTGGTATTAAATCTGTGCTTACGACCTCCAAAGACTTTTGAGTTGTAAGTATTGCCATCCAAACCTCCTCAAGATTACAATTACACGAATTTCTGTCTTTCTGCACTATTAAAGATCTAAGCTTCGTTGTAGATAACTTTTCCATACTGTTGACTGTTGCCAACATTTTTGAGATGTGTTCCTCCTTGTCGACTTGATTTGCCACACACTGATATTTTATATTTAGAGATGTAAGAGTAGCAGCATGTCTTGCAATGAAGTTGAAAAGTGTCACCCATTCCTTATGGTAGATGGTAAACGTCAAAGTTAATTTGCTCACGGCTGGAAATGTTACCGCAGCATTCCCAATCAAAGTTTCAAACGTTGGGCTGACAGTAGTTGGACTTCTTGTAGCAAAACTGTGTATCACGATTTCGATGCTTTTTAGGTTCTTCAGTTGATTCAACAATCGAACACATTCGGCCGAGTTTGGATTGAAGGACACATCAGAACTGATTGTTGTAAAGAAACACAATGATTCAACATTGGAACAAGTGGATAGTATCTTCAACATATTTTCAGCAGAAATGTTTGTTCCAAATGTGATTTCTTTGACCAGAAGAGGAAATTGAAATTTTGGTTCGAAAGGACCACTTAGATTTGATATCCCACAAGAACGAACTCGAAGTTCAAATATCCTCTTTATAATAGATCTTGGTTTGGAATCAGTAATACTGTTTACATGGACCATGGATAATTCATCCACAGTTTTCCGCCACCACTTAGACACTACTCGAAGTTTCGCACTATCTTGGTAGGGAACAAAGGAAAACACCAATGACCAAATCTGAAAAAATATTATAGCACACATTTAATGATTTATTGCTTTAAGTTAATGCACGTACCACATGTGTACCCCTGTACAGGCATCTTTATACACACACATTGACGTATTGCTATAAGTATATAATTTCGAGAAAAACTACCGGGGCACACTATGGATAAGAAATTGTCAGCATGACTCACCTCATTAGGCAGTTTCAGTAAGACACTAGGCTGAGTATCTGCATCGTCGTCTGACCCAGTTTCAGAATTGAGAGGTTCGAGTTCCATTTCTCGGTATGGTGCACTGATCCCTGGTATTACAATCTTCTTTTGCCCTTACTTGCAAAAGTTAAATAAAACCAATTATCAATAATAATTATATCAATAATAGTTAGCGCAATTCAACTAAAACTTTTATGCAAACAAAAATTTCAGTACAACTACGTCAAACCAGGCAAATAGAATGTTATATACTTAGTAAATACGGTATATAAGAATTAGTTGGACTTTCACTCGCTGTCTCCAAAACATATTCAATTGGCTTTAATATGCATTAATTGTAATTAACGAATGAAACAACGACAGTCTCTTTTCTGTCAAATTAACCTTCCACGTTATCATTAGACGTGACCGAAAAAGAATGCAGACAGGGGTAAAAAATGATAAAGCTACCTTTCATTTTAAGGCTATGAGCATCTTTAGGAGAAATTATTTATATTGAAATAATTGCAATTGGAAAAGTTTACAATGCTGAAATTGTAGTTAAGATAATAAGTTTAAAAGTTAAGTTAGCTAGTACACTTACCCACTAAAAAAAAACTTATTTCTCCAAAAATTATGGCGTGTCGTCTGTTCACCAAACACCAAATAAGGGCTCTATCCATCCAAAAAATGACTTACCTAAATGTTAAATAAACAGACAATATAAGTTGTAAGTGCAAATAATAAGTTTACATTAAAACAAATCAAAATATTAAATCATTTAGTCAGATAGAAAAATCACATACTTACTTTTAATGACTTTATGACTACTTGAGTAAGGCCGATTGAACTGGGTCCTTTAAAAGTTGAAGGGCAAAATAAAGTAAGGTTATTGTCGGCTTTCTGCTGTAAAGAATCCGTATTTTCGGTGAAGAAAGGATCAATTACACTCTCAAACTAACCAACACTCACAAATAAAATAAACTCCACGTCAAAACTCAGCAAAATGCAACAAAATGCAATCATTTTACAGACAACTAAGTAACTGACCTAGTCAACTTTTTGGCTTGTGGCACTTTCAATTGATTATTAGCTGTATTGCATATTAGCTGCCATTTAAGGAGGACTCAATGGTTAGAATATGAATCAGACGGACGCGCGCTTGATTCGCATCTGTTCATATTGAACGTGCG
>JAQFYC010000511.1:0-53949 GCA_034694165.1 Tomocerus mixtus
ACCCCCTCCCCCCCTGTCGTCTGCCAACGTCCGATTTTGCTTACCCCCCTCCCTCCCCCAAATCGCAGACGTCTTTTGTGGATCAGCCCTAAGTAAATGGAGTGCAAGGCTTTCCATTTGGCAATTGTATGTCCTGGGATTCTTGTGTTGTTGTACAACATCTTTCAACCGTGACTAATTATAAGAGTCGCTCGTCGGTGCCTGTGTCATTCCATGTCTCTCTAGGACACCAACTCAAAGTCATGGGAAAGGAAAACTTTTGCTCATCTGAAATCTCATTTTGGTAATTTCACAGGATTTGAAAAACAGGAGCTCTTGGAAAAAGTTAGCGGGAGGAAAGGCGGCTGTAACTTTTGCATTTAAGGACTGCCTGAGATCTAACACCATTTTTGTAATTGTATTTATACCAACTACCTGTATATTATATGTATAAGTTATATTATATTACATTTATGTACAAAAGTGCCTATCTGCTTTCTAGTAGTTATATTAATCTAGTTACATATCTATTCAAAGTAAATAAGTATCTACCTAGATTATAGCATAGGAGAACAGTACAGAGAATATTAAAAGGAGTTGGAAATCTTCCAGTAGTGCAAGGGCACAGATCTTTTCTAAGTATCTATCTGTGATCATTTAAATAACGTTGCTCAACAGCATATCTGCAAATAGCAGTTGCACTCTGACATTTGGTCATTAATACCTAAGTAGTCGACTAAAATGGTTCAAAGTTTCCTCCTCAGAGTCACAAACCAAATTCTAAAATATCTCTGATCATTGGCACGTAAATAAGGACATTTTACAATTTAACCGCTATTTAATTACAAGCCATATTTATTAGAGGAACACAAGGGTGTGGGGTTATTGGCCCAAGGCTTGTAAGTAGGTCAACTTTAGAGTAAGCTTGTACTGTTAGTCTACAGTGTTCTTCTTCCATCACATTTAGACAGGCCCATGTATTTACAATAGGACAACATTTATTTTTGTGAGTCCTGTTGATGTGGATCCAGGACTTTGCTCTATTTATGTATCCAAGTGGATCTTTGTCCTCGGAAGAATCTCCGCCATGCCAAGGCACTTCTTCTTTGTATCATCAAAAGCCAAGCACGCAATAAATAGATCCCATTGAACTACATTGAACTACATTGAACTGCATGTAGCCAGGGGAGTGGATAAATAAATATGTTGAGGGGACATTTAAAGCAAATTGGGAAAATACTTCATAGGGTCCCAAAGAAAAGATGAAGATTTGAGTCTCTATTGTTGTTTATTGGACTGAATGCAATTCCCCCTCCCCTTCCCCCTCAGACACTACAGATCAAGCTTAGCACTCACAATCTATCAGCAACTATTTACAGTACCCGCAGTAGAAGAGCACTCAAGTTATCTATGAAGGGTTCCGCTGTAAGTTCCTCCAGAATATGGGGCAATTCCAATGACGGACGCTACCACCACTAAATCACACTGGAGGAAATTAAGGCGGATACAAAATCCAATTTCACCCACTGCACTGCAACTACAACTCCAAGACTAACACAATCTCCTATAATATGTATTGCAAGTATTACATATATTTAGTATATGCGCTCTTCTTATATTCTAGAAATATGTGTTCTAGTTTCTGACAGTATGTCATCACTACAACTTTTTAAGTAGAGTGATGCTTGTATATTTAAGTATGAAGAATTTCGTATCCCAGTTTGAATGTTATAACTGTAGGATGACAAAACTTGGAACGAATATGCAACCAAATTTGATCAGCGTCCTCGTTTGCCCTCATTGTCCACAAAATTGAATTCCAAGGCTACTAATCGACCTCAACAGTTCAACTATTTACATAACACATCTTACACAAAATGAGGGAATATCTGCAAACACTTTTGGCTATTCAATAACAACAAAATGAAAATTTCATATTGATAGGTGTATTTAACTCGAAAACACTATTTTAATATATAAACTGTATTTATTTATATGTAACACACTGTAACACTTGTAAGGTACTCGATCGACGAAAATTGAAAGTAGACGATCCTGCTAATTTTACTTTGCTTGTAGAATGATTTATTTGCACTTTCTTTTGAAAATATTTTGCTCATTTGTGTTGTAAGTGTAAGTAATCTGCCTATACTACTAAATAAATGTAGCAAAGTACTTTAATAATTGTGAATATAAGGTAATTTAAGTGTGTGAATATTTATTTTGGTGTTTTCAAACCTTTCACTCTTCTATTTCACTAAGATTTGTATTTTTCTGTTGTCAATGGATCAAATATGGGATAACTGTTCAGAACACTATCTGAAAATTGTTGGATGGAACGGCTCTCACTCAATTGGAAAATAAAGAATCTGTCAGTCAGCCAAATAATATATAATAACTCAAAACCCGAAAATCATTTATATATTCTGTCATATTCAGCCAAATAATTTCCTAATCAATAATGTGGAGCAGCACGAACGAGTCAAGTCTAAAGATGTAAATAAAAGCTACCACTAAAAACTTGGATTTCTCCTGCATACGATATAGTACATATTATAAATATGTACCAGTGTGCGTACGCTGACTACTGCAATATTCAAATCTTATATAATTTATTAAAGAAATGTTTCTTTTTAAATCGACGTATTGATAACACGCACATAAGAACACAATGGCAAATAAGATGCCCAAGCTCATTGCACACAAATAGTTATGCCTTGTTATTCAGAATTTAGAATGGCTATATTAGTATATTGGTAGTTAACTTTTATCTCCTCCATTCAACCAGAACCAAATTGATATATGGCGTCACGGTGAAACTATTTCTATACACAACAATAACACAATGCACACAATAAAAAGTGAAAAGTGTAAACAAAAACATTTCCTCTTTCTTAATATCCCTACTATGGAATGCATAAATATAAATCTCTATTTAATTGTAGTACTACAGCAATTCCATTCATAGCCACTAAATTCTAATTGCAATCATATATCATAAGTATAATGCTGCGTACATACAACATACGTGAACAGTGTCGTACAATTATATTTTGCTAATTACCTAGAGATGCAAATAATGCGTAGATAGAGGCTATTGCTATGTGTATTAGGTATGTATGTTAGAGTAGAATCCTATTTATGTATCTACTTCCTATCCGCAAAGCATCTTTACTTCAGTGCTCACGTTCACCAAACTACTACTCAACTTCAACTAACTATGCACTTAAAAGAGTTAAAAGGTATTTCATACCCTGTTTCATACTTACATTTGCAAATTAATTTAACTATTGCCCCAGTTAGCTTTAATTGATAAATAGAAAACTTACAGACGATATTCTCCATTCTGTTTAGCATCATGTTATCATGTACCTAGTGCCTACACATAATTCATAATAAATAGTCTAAATTCCAAACTGTTGATGAAAATAGTTGAAATGGCATATTAGAGACATTTAGTACTGAATTCTAATAAAATCTCACATTGCCCCATGTATGGGGTAAATTGAGATTCATATTTGGATTTTTAGTATCAACAGCTTTACAACTATACCCCACTTGGTACACGTCAATATTTAAAAAATAAGTAAGCGTGGCCACAACTCCATGGGGGTGTGGCCAATTTGTTCCAAAAACACTGATAAGATTACTTTTTACCTCCTCTTTCGAATTCTGAAAACAGAATTGAAAAAAGTTGACGCGTTCAAAAGTTAGAGCGCTAACAGACACAGAGACACACGGACAGACAGCAGAGACGAACCCGTACTGTATTGTGCCAATACAGAATAAACCATTGGTAAATGGGGCAACATAGTTGTGAAATATAGTACATTCACTAATAAATGACAATGTGAGATATATATGACATGACCTAAATATGATATGGACAAGAACAACTGGACAACTCCGAGAGCGTAATAATTCGCGTTAGTTAATTTATTCCTCGCTTAAGACTCTCTTAAACTTCCCGCATAATATATGAACATGGATGATTGTTGTATCCCTTTTATGGACATAATACATAATTGTCAACGATAGTAGATAGTAATACATTATTTAGCACATGAAGGGTGTAACAGTAGATAGAATAGATGGCACAACAGAAAAGACAACGTGGATTCGCACGGTGAACTATTGATCCATTGGTCCACTCACATACGATACGACACGACACACGACTCACACAGAAATACATTCATACATATTTGTACATATAAGTACATACTTACTACAGTAATATTATATTACTCTGCACACACACACATACAGATGGACATTGAGATAATAAACGGTTAACGAAGGGACTTGGGTCGGCAGAGGATAAGGAACCCGAAGACTTTCCCGAAGACTTTCCCCATTTTAGTCAAATCCTATGCCTTACTTTCTCTACTTTCCTTTATAAGTATTATGTTATCTCATGTAGATGCTAGTTGGTAGAATCGAGCCTCCTTTGGCCTACTTACTCCAGAACCCCCTCCCCACCCACATCCCTACAGCTCACACTCCCTACCTGCCTTTCTCACTCAATTCTTACTTATACATTTACAATTTACACCACTTTTATAGATATTTCTCCAACCATAAATATAATTAATGCTTTCCTACCACCAGAGCACCACTCGACAGACATCTACTTTTATTCTGTATACTAACTAAATATTTACATTTAAGATATCCATTTAAGTTAGTTATGCAATCATAATAATTATATATTACATAACATATAAGAAAATAATTTATATGTATTTAGTTCATTATTACTTTCTTTTATCCTATAGAGTCTACTATTAAGTATCCCTCTTTATGTCCCTACGTCGCTCTTAGAACGTTCTAAGGAAGGAAGTACACCAATTATCACGTGTTCTCTATAAAATATGTAATGCAAACATTCTGCAATTTTGCTACAAAGCTTGGTGGTCTATTACATATAGTAGGCCTAGGGTTCGACAGTTGCGGTTACCCGAGGTCGTAAGACGCCCTCATATTTTGTATGCAGGTATTTCATTTCAATGATACTACTAATGAGTTGATATCTCATAGAAATGATATTTATTATATTTACCGATGTAGAAGTATTGTAAATAGATTTTGTGACTTTGGGTTAGGAGTGCAGCATTCGTTTCGTGAAAGAAGTTGAGGAGTTGAGCAAATGTCAGTCCAAGGAGTAGCAGAAGAATGAAGAAGGAGTTCTCCAGCAAAAATGGCAGGAGGAGGAAAAAACTCAATTTTCCACTCACGCAGTTTCATTCTGACATTCTCCTCTGCTCTGAGTGGGAAACTAGATCATCTACTTTTACTCCGTCTACTGTCCATCTATCTATCTGTCCTCGTATAACAATATGTTCTGCAGTGGTGAACTATAGACGTTGTTATGTAGTTATTTTTATTATGTGTGGCAACTGGTCGGGAGTTTGGAGAAACTCTTGAGCGCAACATAAAATGATATTGAAAGTCTGGGGGAGGAGAATGGCGAATGGGGGAGGGGAAGCCGCATTTATTATTATTTGCAATTTCTATGTACCCGTGCAACATATATATATTTAATCTAGTTAAGGCTCTGCCGAGGAGGTATGTGTTCTATCTGTATATACCTAAGTAAGTAAAAGTTAAGTATGGAAATGGAGATCGGATCTGGAGAGTGTGAGGGAGTCATTATGGCCACTGCCACTGCAGCTCAAGACTTTCTGCTCCACATTTAACATTTTAAGATTTCAACGATGTGCTCATTCTTGTTGTGCTGGAATTTCGCGTAGCTTAACAGGCTTAGCTTTTTCATGCGGAGAGCTACTATAAAAGTTAATAGTCGTCTTAACCAGAATGGATTGGTCGCTAAATGAGAAGAATGTCCAAACTATTTATTGAAAACGTTTATTCAGAATTTGGTAGAGATAGTTTGTTATGTCATTTGGGCATTCCACATCAGCAACTACCTACCAATACAATACACTAACATAACAGAAAACAGAAAATGTATAGGATAAGGAGCAAAAAAGTGTGATATCTGCAGTGTAAAAGAAAGTCAACCAATTTCATCGTAGGCATTGTCATATGGACAATGTTCATTGATCTTTCAAATGGTCACAGGAGGTCCTCTAGTCACCATTGTAGTCTATTTACAATTTCTCGTCAACTCAAATTTTATCGAATTTTCATTATGGCCAATAGTAGAAAATAAATCTCATCTCAATGAGTACATCACATCACAATAAAGAGAAAGTACACCACAATAAACCAATGCTGTACATATCACCTTAAGTTGCTAATATGTACATAATATTACTTTATTGAGTATTTAATATTTAAATAAGAAAGGAACACAAACGAAACATGCAGTAACATTAAAGCAATTAATTTAAACGATGCGGAGATTAGAATAACTGCAATGCATGCAGAGAGGAACAGACTGATAGTAATTAATGGATGGTTTATACTAGCGGATTAATGGTAATGAAAAATAATTGTAAAGGTTTCATTTGTACTTATTTGTGAGTGGAAGTAATTTTTGGAGGAGGAGGGTAATTCAGAGGAGGAATTGTAGGAATAGGAAAAAGAGCGGGTTTTTTAATGTGAAAGGAAGGAAGGAGATGAAAGTGAATTTGTAGAAACGTTTTTCATATTTGATAAGATAGATACGGAGAGAGATGTAGTTGGAGTTGGATGGACGTGAGACGTGACGTGATCTCTTTCTCCCCTTAGTGACTCGGGAGGACGAGGAGACCAAAAGTTAGAATTAAGTTGAGTAATGGCAGAATTACAAACAAGTCTTTCTTTTTTGAGTGTTTGGAGACTGCAGGGAAATCTTCTCTCAGATTGTTTTATTTTCGTTTGCACTGCAAAACTTTTTATCTCCCTTTTATAAATAAATGTAGTTATAACCCCTTCGAGGGCTCATTTCCTTTTAAACTACCTTCTTCCTAAATAACATTAGTGTTTTTTATTTTATCTCTACCACATTCTTTCCATCTGCTCCACACACAATACCGTAACTTTAATACACTCAAACATTATTTACCTATGTCTATGTACCCTGTGTCCTGCTATCTACCCTTATTTTACATCCAGTAAGTACATCCACTGCATGAAATTCCATCTATGTGTATGTATGTGTACATATCCAGCAAGATTGTAGTTAGGTGTACAAATGTGCATATATTTTATTGCAAATTAATGTGTATATGTCTCATGGTGGTTTTTTCATTAGCTTATAAATTAACTTAAATTGGGGAGCTACTCTACATATACTCAACCCTGAGCTCCGACATGAACACACAGCGCTAATTTATCGGATGGATGGTATTACATTTATGTGTCATAAACTAGAAGGTAGAAGCTATCAAATCAGGGCAAGGCAACTTTCACTTACATGTTATTAGACAGAGTGCCTCACAAACACAAAACACAACGAAAAACAAGCAAGGCGAATGAATTATTTAAAGTCTCTTGTATTCTACTGTGTGTAGCACTGCTGTATCCATTCTAAAGTACATCTAGGAGAGTATTGATAAGCCTTTTCCTACACTACATATATATATATATAGAGAGAGAGAGAGAATGTAATGCATTGAGTGTTCTGTTGTGCATGCATTATGTATAAAGTTTGAAAGTTCTCCTCCGTAATAAAATCCGACAGGAATTCCCTGAAGGTCAACCATTTCGCTAAGTAAACGACTACTTTGAGTAGTTCACATGTCAATAAAGCCTCTTCATCATTCTCTTATTCCTCCAAGGCAACTCACTCATCCATATTATTACGTGATAATTCTCTGCGAATATGTACTCACAAATGTTGTTCTGACAAACTAAATATATACAAAATTTGCTTATGGACCCGCACTCCCAAATACAAAACGTTTGCTAACAACTCATTTTAATTTATAACATTATAATCATTACAAATCTTTAATTATATTATTTATTCTGCTTTGGTACAAAGTGACATTTAAGTAATATTTAATATTCCTCACTCGTCAATCATTAACGTAGAAATGAGGCGTTCACAGGAGATAAAATGTTGCAAGATTTAACATTAATTCATAAGTCCAGATTTGTAAGATGAACATTTTAAAAGAATTAAAAAATATAGTTAGGGACAGGGAATTAAAAAAATAAGTAAAGTGTGTAGTCTCTATTGAGCTGAATTATTAAAGACTCCAAAGAGAAAATCAGTTTTTGTTTGAAGAGATGCACTTAAATCTCGAGTTTAAAATGAAAAGTATTGTAAGTTGTTGCTCTAAGGTTAGACTTGTGCAATAAATTCTTCTGTGGATGGGCTTTGTATGGAGCTATCAGTGTTTGTAGTGTTTCATTGTAATCTCATGTGTCCTTCCAACAATTTACTCATACAAGTTGCCTGGTATATACAACATCCATGTCCATGAGTGAAGAAGCTGAGTGTTTATTTGCTCTTAAAACCCATACTAGAATACATAGGCAAAGCACTATAGGCAAAGATAACACCAACACATGGGGGTACATGTACATAACCAAGATTAGGAACCACAACAGGAATGAGAGTGTGGGAAACTGTTCAAATGAAGATTTACGGCTAATAAATACTAATAAATACAAACCAAGAATTCCAGTACGCAAATATACGACCCAAGGTCCAGAACTATTGGTAACAACAATAAACCGTGCAAACGGCTGTCTCGATGTATCACCGTAACCAAATAATTATTAAATGTTTCTTGATAAATTACCGGTTTTGTTGATGAAAATACTTTAAATGGCATATTAGAGACATTTATTACTAAATTCCAACAAAATCTCACATTGACCCATATATGGGGTAAATTGAGATTCATAGTTGGACTCCTTACGCCAACAGCTTTCCAACAATACCCCACTTACTATATGTTTCTACACAAAAAATAAGTGGACGTGGCCCCAAGTCCATGGGGGTGTGGCCGATTTGGCTCAAAAACTCTGACAAGATCACTTTTGACCTCCTATTTCGAATTCTGAAAACAGAATTGAAAAAAGTTGACGCTTTCAAAAGTTAGAGCGTGGAGTTACTTACTTACTGACAGACAGTAATGATGAAATGGTAATGTATCTAGCGATACATAATAACTATACGGAAATGTACTACAGAATACTAGTAAAACCCAATATTTCAACATTCAGCCAAGCAATAGTTACTTGGCTTCGAACCTTCGCTTTTTCCCGTGGCCTTTGCCAATACACATTTAAGGGAATATTTATGGGTGGTGAAAAAGTGCATGTTGCAGGTTATAGGAGTAATTTTCGTAAATTTCATAGTTTAGACCCAAATGTATAAAGACTCCAATTGCAAGATGTTTAGTCTCAATTGTTCCAAAAGCTGAGGTCTTGGAACGCTTATTACCTAAGTATTGCGCTAAATGCATTGCTGATGGCCTGGCCTTAATTCTGTATCGGCACATTACAGTATTGGTTCGTCTGTGATGTCTGTTTATGTGTCTGCTCGCGTTCTAACTTTTGAACGCGCACACGTTTGTCAATTCTGTTTTCAGAATTCGAAAGAGGAGGCTAAAAGTAACCTTGTCAGTGGCCACACCCCCATGGAGTTGTGACCACGTCCACTTATTTTTAAAATACAAACATATGGCAAATTGGGTGTTGTTGGAAAGCTGTAGGCATAAGGAATTCAAATATGAATCTCCATTTACCCCATACGTGGGTCACTGTGAAATTTTGTGGGAGTTTAGTAATAAATGTGTCTAATATGCCATTTAAACTATTTTCATCAACAGAACCGATCCAGTTGGATCCAGTTTTTGACTACGGATAATGCCCACTGGCGATACAGTTGGACACCCTTTGCCAAAATGGTTTGTTGCGCCTGCAACACGTACGTACAAGAGCGTAGCATGAAGTTAAACACGTTGGACAATCTCCATTAAATAACTACTACAATCCGTGGTTTACACATCCTTTAAAAGAAATTCGATTTCTTTTATTCAACATGTGTAACAGCGATGTTTGTCCTTTCTCTTATCTCCATACATTGACCATAATGGTCTTGGAACTATATTTACTACCTAGATTACCTACCTAGTAGTCCTTTAAAGAATGATATAAACATATTTCGGCATAATATGTGTTGATATCTGCTACGAATTCCTCATATGCGACATTCGCATTAGAATCGCTCCAAATGATCATTTGCGGTGATTTCTACGTCGTGGTAAATTATTCTAAGGTGTGGAACACCGTGATTATATTGTTGTAAAGCGACATTCGTTATATTGTAAACATCAGTGTTTTACCATCGCAATAATTACCAATTTTCCAGTTTGTACCCTGAAGGAAGATTATAAGACTTAAAAGTCATTTCAAAACGTGACACCCTGGCACTGAACCCCAAGTTAGATTTCCTTACAGTTGAAATTTCCAATTGTTTAACTTTGACTAACTTTGGATTGGGTGAAATGTACAAGAAAGGAATATATAATTTACAAATCTAAAAAATTTATAAAAAATTTCGGAAAAGATTAAACCATTTTCAAATGTGGCCACCAAAAAAATCTATAAAAAGAGCTACTCGTTTAAACAAAAGTGTAAAATGTATTGTACTGTATGCACCTAAATACAACAAAGTTTTTGCCGATGCCCCATTAACCTGAATTAAGTTGAAGTGTAGAAGAAAGTGATGTGACTGCACTAGTCAGCTATTTTTCTTTTCTTCCGTCAACTTTTCACTTTAGTTAGGAAGAAACATTACTAAATAAGTTAGCCGCGTCTTCTAATTCACTTTGAACTTGATCAGCTTTCTCGTTTCTTATCTACAGATTTTATAAATAACACCCACTTTGATTACTGTGCTCGTACATACATTATTATGTATCGCCAGAATACATTATACAAGCATCGTAAGTGAGCACTCACGATACCTATCTATGTTATTAGACTCCACTTGCTACTTTGAGTGTTGTGTCACGATCGAGCGGTGAGTGGCGCGACCAGAGCAGAGTTACGGGTTGGGCAATGTTGGGTTGTGTTGTGGGTTACGGGTTGGAAAAATCTCACTGGCGATACATAGGGACACCCGAGCGGTTTGTATCTACCTTATATCTATCAGAGTCTTTATCAAAACTGTTTGGACTTTGGGAATTATGTGTATAGAGTAAGGAAGCAATAAAGATAAGATGAGATTTATTGGTAGTGCATATTGCATACCACAGATATTTAAGTAATACCTATATATATAGACTAGATACAGCCAGGAACTTCAGATTCTGGTAAAATTGAAGCAGACACCTCTTTTTTCTCATGGTAACTGAGGGTGTGTTTTATCGAAACTACCTCCGCAATGAACTTTGTATATACTTTACAATGGGCGCCTCACCAGCGCCATCAGTATTGCTGCCGATAACTAAATGAAGGAGGTGTGGCTTATATATGTATATATAGGTTTTTTCAATTGGAACAAAAAATATAACATAGCAAATGATAGCAAGTGCTCATCTTTGGTGCACACATACAATGTACATATAGATACGGCTACAGCAATATAAGTGAGTCTCAGTCTCAACTCTTCGAAATTATATTTTCGCGTCGCAAATAACCAGGTGGCAACACTGAAACAGACGATATTTGGTGCTCATGTTATATTTTTCTTACGGCTCAAAAGCAAACAGTAAGGTTTAACACTTTATACTTGGTTTTATTCATGTCTAACAAATTTCATCCGCATTGAACATACAGACTTCAGTATACATATTTAAAAATAGCTCTTCCATTTCTCACGCTATCATACCTTTAAAACAATAAAAATTTAACCACTAAATAATTCAACACACTAAACTATTTAACTACTTAATCGTCAATAGTTTGCGTGTCAATAGTAAAAATAATGATAACTGGTTTATTTTATAATATTTAGTAGATAGAGATTACATAATGAAAGATATTGGAAGAGATAAGTAAGAGATATGTAGCACAGGAGGAGTGAGGAGAAGGATTTAGTTTGAGGAGGAGGAGGAGGACTGAGGGTTGGTAGTTGGTGTCTGGATAAGGGTGGGTTTTTCGACAAAGTATACAACGTACAGTATAATTAAGGGTGTGGCAAAAACGGCCGTTTCGCGGCCTCTTTGTCCAGCCTAACCTAATTATTTTGAAACGAACTAGAATGTTAGACAATATCCGGTTCGAACCTGGATGCTAAATATAGTATAATGCCTAACATTCCAATTCGTTTCAAAATAATTAGCTAAGACCAGGACAAAAAGGTCGCGAAACGGCCGTTTTTGGTTTTTGTCACCACACACTTATACTGTACGTTGTATACTTTGTTGGAAATCCCACCCTTAACCGGACGGAAATTATCTCACTGTATACTATCTTCTCTGATTTAGATTTCCTTCAGCATTTATTAATCTTTGGCTGTAACCTTTAACCTACGCACACTACCTACCGTAATTCATATGCCCAGTCGTGTCGTACTAATTTTACCGCAAATATTACGTCACTCGCAACAAAGAAACTTATTCCACTGACATAACTTTTTCTTAAAATATTTTTAGCTGTGGTTTTATTTGATAAGGAAGGATTCGCTCTGGGCCTAAAGAACCCCGCTTTATGTAAAATGGTTAACCGAAACATTAAAAAGTGTAGTAGCACCCTAATACGTATAGTCTTATTTGTTTATCTTCTCCGAATGCTAAACTACAAGATTGGTTGTTGTGAATGGAGTAAGATTTAGTATTCTGTATGGATGGATGGAGACAATGGAATGGAGTGGCCGACCGATCGAACTTTGACCTTTTCATTAGAAAGACAATACGAGAGAACTGCATTGCTTTGAGTTAATAAATAAATAAACCATCGCCAGCACTTTTTGTCTCTGTATGTGTAAGTGTAGAGACCTAAGTAGAAGTACACGTAATACCAAAACTATTTCTCTCCATCCAACTGGATTCTGTTGTGTAAACTTTTAGCTAGGATCTGTTTTAAATTCAAATCCGCAAAGAAAGAGCACTCTACTTTCTGAGGGAGAATCTTTTATGGGTAAGTGAAGTGAAAGATTTATAATTTCAAAACTCTTTGGGAATCCAAAGTGCCCATTCAAAAATATTGGCCAGGAAGTTGTTATCTACACCCCTGCTCTGCTGCTCTCATTTTATATTTCATATCAGCTCTTTTATATTTTATATTCACTCTCCAGCAGTTTCCCAATATATCATCTCCTCGTAA
The DNA here is from genome assembly GCA_034694165.1 of Tomocerus mixtus. Taxonomy (NCBI): domain Eukaryota; kingdom Metazoa; phylum Arthropoda; class Collembola; order Entomobryomorpha; family Tomoceridae; genus Tomocerus; species Tomocerus mixtus. Next base: position 13,156 of record JAQFYC010000511.1, read on the forward strand.
GTAGGTAATTAGTTATCTATTTACTAGATGCTGTTGCACGAAATAAATTCTCAAATATTGGCTTAATGTTAGAGATTTAGGAAAGAATCTTGTGTTGAATCCCAATTGCGTGTGCTGAGCACAACAGAAAATAAGTCAGAGAAGGCACGTGGAAGGGGGCGGGGGATATTTCCTTGTAGTATTGACGAACTAAAATAATATGCATACTATGCTACTATACTATAATATGTAAATGGTCGAGAATGTAAACATAGATAATATAATGACATCATTAAAATGCTTCTTCCCAAATTCTTGTTTGCTTTTCTGTTGTAAGCATGCTCTAAAATGTTTAGATTTTTAATAACTAAATAATAGATAGAGTACAAATTGCAACCTTGCTGAATATAATATTCGGCAAGGTCTGCCAACTTTTATCATTTCCTAAAACTTTTCCACTGAAATCATTTCTATAGCATTTAGTACGGTTTATTTAAAAAATTCTACAACAGGAAACTTTCATTGAAAAAACCATTACCTACCGTAAATTATCAAAAAAACTCGATTCTAGTTCTAGTATTCTAGGGGATATTATAGTTTTTCCCACTTAAGTACATCAGGTGTAAAAACCGTCCTACAAAAGCTAAAGGTATCTATGTACTATGTACAATTGGCTTTAAATAGGTAAGTACCTATGTATTGTATTATTTCGAATGCATTGAATTTTAATTACGAAAATGATTGTTGTGCATAATAAGCAATCTTTGCATCTCTGCACTATATACCCAGGCTGGTGAGTACATATTGAATTAAAATTGTGAAGGTGCCTAGGAAGTAATAACAATAATGGGATGTGACTGGACTGGACTATCTCTATCTGTCACCTCTTTTGACGTTAGTTGATGTTGAGATTATCCGGAACTGGTCCAATCCAATTGCAAAGAAAGCAAGTAATGAACCACTCGAATGCAGAGCAATCAATTACTAAACTTATCCCATCTGTGCAAATATAAGCACATGTTGCTTGTAAAACTGGCAACGCAATCCCCAAAAAACAGATAATTCAATCCCGAGAACTGTTGGAAACAAAAACACAAGATGTACAGTTAAGGCAAAAGCCAAGTTACATAGATAGGCACTAGCTGTATTTATCCCCTTCCCCCATCTCTACTACAATTATGACCCTTCTGCATTGTTATGTCTCTACTTGAGTTGAGTAAAACCACAGGCACTGTCTCTGTCCAGTAAATATGACCATTTCTTCTATCACTCTTATCCGATTGTTTTCCAATTAGTATTAGGGGTCGTACACGTATTACACTTACAGATATATATCTGAACGATTAAGTTGCCTCTCTAGGTTATGCGCTAAGTAAAATCATTAGATTTGGTTGCAATAGTAATTTTATAAATGATCAGCTCATTAATGCTAACAAAATTGTAAAGACACGCAGCATCAGGCAAGCTAACAATTTCCCAATCATTATCAGATATAGAATAGTTAGTTAAAAAAAATTTATGGGTTGTCCAACATTTCCCAAACTTAGTATATGTCAACCAGAGTGAGTGCAAAATTGCTCACTCGTATGATACAACTATTTCGGACGTTAGAAACAATTTAAAGTTTTAGAAACTTTTTTCACCTTAAGAAACTATTTTTAACCATTTTGGCTATTTTCTGGACAGACTTGATTGTTTGAGAAAAAATAAGTAGCGAAAACTAATAAATAACTACCTTCACAAAGAATTCATTTAACAAAATCGCTCAAGGCGTAAAATTTTTAACCCTTTTTGCTCATTTTTTCTGGATTTCGGGGGCCCCCAAGGCCTGCTGCTAGAACATTGGTATGAATAAGTCAATATTTGGCCCTCGAAGACAATAAATGACCATGGAAAACGTGGAGATGACACTTGTCTTACACTTTGCTTCCTAGGAACTTTCTTTACACGTTTCTAGGAAACTATTTAAATATTTTTTTTTGAAGTTTTGGGAAACTAAGTATCCTATATCTGATCATTATCCATAACACAGCTCTGTTCGCAAAAAGCCCGATCTATTTTTTATTTTATGATATCCAAATGGAACTCCTTCAGTGGAAGTTCAGAGTTGAAATCTTGTAAAGAGGGACATACCTAACCCATTTCTCTAACTCCTCAATTATTCCCTGCTCTTTAAAGGCAGGACGATTTTGTAAAGTGGGAGTGCTCTCAACTACACTCTCATTCCAATGAGCCAATATTTATTTATTATTAAGCTACTCTTTCCGTCACCTATATGTTGTTGTGAAATTATTTCACGTTAAAGTAAATTTGTATATAATTTGACTTTCGAAAGAAATTGGTTGCAATTCGAAAATTCCGACTGTCCAGGGAGAAAAGGAACTATGACCGTGTAGCTTGTATTCGGTGCTGCTTGTTAAAAACAGAACAAAAGACTGTCCTGAATTTGATGGCACTCAGTATTCAATTCAATTCAAATTACAGGCCAGTTTGTATGGATTTTGATACTCTGTCTGTATGGGTAAAAATTATGACCAATTTATGCATAGAGTAAGGACAATTATTAATGATTTAACTTCGTAATATGTGTAGGACCCCTTACTGTACGTATGTATTTATGTATTTAGTACATATATTATGAAGATTTATTACCCGACATGCGATGACGCGAAGTAAAAAAGTGTGTTTACACAGCTACAACTGTACCACCACAAACAACGTATCCATTGCAGTGATATAGTTACCTTGTGTACCTGCCAAATAACTAAGTATTGTATATCACATTATCATAATAAACCGGTCAAACGGATGACCTCCTGTATCGTCGTAATCACAAAATTATTAAATGTTTCTTATTAACAAAATGTTGTTGACACCGATGACCAACTAGCGCTGACGTAATGTGTTTGGTAGTCAGAGCACAGTTTAGATGTGCGGCAATCCGCTGTGCTTCTCTCCTTCCTGAGGTTTAACCACTAATGACAAATGTTGCGTTACGTTACATTACGTTACGGGACGGACACCCAGCAATGATCTTCTTATACTGTATCTGACGATACAGAATAACATAACTACAAACATAACACTGGCAATGATATTTTGAAGCAAGAGATAAAAAATCTGCATACTTTTCATTCAGTCATAAATATTTATTGGTTGACGCATAAAAAACAGTAACGTATTAAGTACTTATACTCATGTGCTATTATATATTACATTCGTGTTGATATTGGTAAGTATAGCTATTATAGGTTCCTACCCTTACTTTGTAAAATTAGAAATTATTTGAAGTGTTATGATATTATATACGGTGACTTTACTATACTTACTTTAATAGCATCAATTATCTAATTGATAATGCGATTGTGTGGAAGATGCTAAGACGTAATATCCAGGTGAACATTATAGTCTGTAGTGCAACATACAGTATAGAGTGTCATAATTAACACAAATAATTTAACAATGTGACGTCATGTTTTAGCTGGGATGTTGAGACAAAAAATAAATAAAATGACCGGTCTTTCCAAATACATCTTCAAATCGGTATTAATATTGATCTTGCTCCTATGCAAACATTTAACTGCTGAACAACAATGATTACAATACAGTGTAAAACTGTCCTATATATACTTCAGGCTATTAGTTGTACATATTATGTTACACGTAAATAGTTTTATTTGTGCACGTAATGCTGTTCTGTTAGTAAAACCACTACTAAAATGGCCAAGAGTGATTATTCCCCCTTTTGTCCTTCACTTAAAAGCGATAAGATAATTTTCAAATGTTTTAGGAAGGCAATAATTAATTCTTTAAGATCCCTATTTATTATGCTATATTTGTACATACATAAACTTATTTGTCGTAGGTGTCATGTACGACCCTGTCCTTCATATTGTCCAAATATAATTTATTTCACAGTGTGAATGTGTCATCAACATTCGAATAAAATATGTTTGGACCAAAGTCGAGGGCACAGAGTTAATGAAATATTTAAATATTAATGTATTGACAAAAATGTCCCCTACTGCATGCATAAGTAGTAGAAAATACGACTTTAGTGTACTAAAAAGGTTTTGCTCTTTATTCCTCCATTCTACTTTGTGGTTGGGTTAGTACATAAACGTTAACGACAAACATTTTTGTGGCATCTCTTCTGCCATTAAGGCCCATAGCTAAACATTTATGCATAAATCACCAGGAGCACTGCCACATGCACGTCCACAACTACGACATGGATTTTCCAAGTTGGAAGTTGGAACTCTTCTGTTCTCTTGTGATTTAAATATATAGAATATTATACAGATGAGTGGGATGCGTATGGAGTATGGGCCTATGTATAAATGTATAAATGCAAATGCATATGGGAAGAAGAGGGGAATGGAGGAGAGCGCCAGGGCATCCCAAAAGTCGCAAAGGTCAAACGGTGAACTGACTTGGCTCAACAGAATAATAAGGAAAAGGGATTGGAAACATTGTGTACGGGCTTCCACATTTAAAAATAATATTATATGATAAGAGAACAGCAGACATTCAGAAGGATTATTGGAATGGAGAAGGAAAATGAACCTATTAATTAATGCCCAATTATTTATTTTAATAGAAGATATTCCTTAAAACATCTTTCCTCTAAATACTTACTTTTGTCTTCGTCAATACTAAATAAGAGTTAACAAGAGCTGTTTTACTATTGTCATTCATGCGCCTGAACAGTTCCATACATAAATCCGCGTGGGAAAAATAAAATATTTCAATGGCTGTAACAAAGATGATACAAAGTATCACACCGTGACACAAAACAGTGTCCTTAAAGTGCCAGTCGTAATTAATTTTCAAGTTCCTCAGGGTATAGAGTGGTTTTATGAATGTGTCTCACAGTGCCCAGGATACTATTAATTGAATCTCACAGCGCTCCACATAATCCAAACCGTTTATAATCAAATGTCACTGTTCCCCAATAAGTTGGGGCATTGTGAAAAAGTAAAATTTATCCTTGCATTGAAATCTGCTAACACATTCAAAAAAGTTGAACCGTTAAAAGTTACAAAATATATAAAAATGAAAAGTCTCCCACTTATGCCACACCTCTCATAGATGTGATCCATATATTTATTATGCTTCTGGTATATCATTGTTGTATAAAGTTGTATACATACTAACCTATATTTCGCATGCCCAGGCAACTCTCTACTAGTAGTTGTATAATGCCCACATGCCCATGCCCAGGCAACTCTCTAATTTAAATTTTTTTCGAAACTTTAGAGAGAAAAGCTATTGAGACAAAAAATGTTCAGAATGTCGATATCTGTGTAAATCCGGTCTTACCTCAAAAATTTCCAAAAATCTTGGGGAAAATACTTGGTATTCTGATAGGATTTAGTCAGTACACCAGGACTGCCTAAGTACTAGCATACAGGAAATTTCAACCAATAGTATCTCTATCCGTGTCTGAGTCATCGTGCGGAGGGACAGACAGACACAACAATACTATAAAGTTGTTTCTCAAAGTATCTTTTAAAACTTTTTAGGTAAATATCTGTAGTATATTTAGTATACCGCGTAGGTAGTACAGATAGGTACCGCTTTTCCATGCAGTAGCTCCGACAGGGTATAGCGTGCATGTACTTTTAGAACTTACTTTATTGGACTTATTGCTATTTTTATGTAATAGTAAGTGCGCAATCACTAACCAATGACGCTGATTCGATATTTCCTTTTATATTTAATAATTCGGTAAAAAAAGTCCTTCTAAAAGGTCTTGTTGCTGTCGCAGTTTTACCAAATGGTTTCTGTGTGTGTATTTCTACAAGGTTTTCGATTAAGAGGTCATTGTCCTCCGTAAGTAAGGAAGGAAATGAGTGCCAGCTACAGAATTAGTGTTTTATCTGTATTTCAACCAATTCAGTAAAATTCAATCTTCTAACAAGTTACAAGCCAAAATTGTCGTTGACAATCTTTAGATGCTGCAAATTCTATATTATATACTACATATAATATATAGCTTGTACTAATATAATATGATTCCATTAAGAACTATACTATAACCATAGTAATTATAATATTTAGAGGATACCTAATTAATTGTACCTACATAGATATTTAGAGGATTATAGGAAGTGTACCAAACAAGTTTGTCAATTAAGATAGGAATGAATATACTCATAATATATCAAATGATATAAAATAATGATGTATGTATATACTAAACAGACAATGTATATTTATATATTGTATACGGATATGGATATAAGCAATGCTAGAATGAACCTAATCTGAGCCGTGCAAAAATCGATAAATCTCCAGTGATAGGTAGAGCTACAGCGTGTGAAGTTGTGCGGTGTGCATGGTGGTTGCTCCTTGGTGTTGTCTTATCCTCCATCTACTCTATATAATACTGTAAGTAATATAATATTCCTATTCTAAATAGTAAGTATAAGTAAAGATATATACATTAGGCATGCTAATTAGGAGATTATGGATGGATAGCTGATGATAGGGATAAATATGGAGTCGGGAATGGCTGGTTATAAATATTGATTGGCAGAGAAGCTAATGGAAGTCAAAGTTAACTTTTCAACAACAATGCCCACGAGTTCCAGTTCCAATTATTAGTTATTAGTCATTATAGTAATATAGATCAGAAATAAAACAGAATCTCTCATTGGCCCTGTGAAAATGAATGCTAATTCAATCTGGTTCTAATTCTAATCCAACCTACTTCCTTTATTCTTACTTACAATTCTCATTAGATATTCACCGCCTCCATCTTTAAGCACATTAGCCCCATTTTGAAATAATGCTCTAATTTAGTATTTCCCATAACGTGAGTTATTACAATTAGAAACATTGGAGAAAATCTTCATACTCAATGCTGTTTCATTGAAAACACTTCTAGATAGAATTTTAAGGGACAAATGAGCCATTTACAGAACATTTCCGACAGACAATATATTATATATAAATATTTATCTGCTATCTCATCAACCTATTTGTAGTGTTGTAGTTCACAGAATAATGTTCGCATTATTAATTAGTATGTACATGTACAGATAGTATGTATGTAGCTGAAATTAGAGGAGGCAAAGGGCCGAGATGAAGCGGAAATATTAAAAGTCTCGTTAAAAATAGTTTTCTCTCGGTTTTTTGTTCAACTTACGACATTTTCGTCACTTCATAACTGTCTGCAACAACAGAACAGAAAATGGCCAACATAAAAAGGTTAGTAAGGTTACTATAGTATACATGTACTATATGGATTGGTACTTTATAGATTATATGAAAATAAAATAATGTCGTGTACGTGTTCAGTGTTCGCTACTAGAAAAGCTTTGAGTCTAGTTAGTTTACTATTATGTATTTACTATTAAGTGGTTCGATATGTACGTATGTAAGTCCGACTGGAAGAATGTGACATAATGTGTTATGTTCACCTGCATGCAAGATATTATTATATGTAGATAGACCTATGTACTGTATGTATGTAATGATTGTAATGTACCATGCATGCCGGTAGAGCAGTAAAGAAGGCTTCTAAAGCCAAATAAACTTCATTTTCATTTTCATTACTTTACTAATATTCGCAATGACATTTTAAGCTTGACATAAATTTCTCTTTTATTATCAATTACATTGAATTGAATTGAAAGGGATTTATTCATGTGTCATGTGTCATAACGGTTCAATACAAGCTGGGTACTGGTCTCCCTATGTTAGACACCCTTTCAGAGGACAGGCCGGGTCATAATCCAGTAAGATATCGATAAGACAAAATTCCAATTACATTTTAAGAACGTTGATAGTGGACGGAATCCACTGGAGATCTATGGAATACATTCCCTCTCTCAACTGTAGCATATTATACTTGCTTACTAATTAATATTTTAGGATTTAATAGGTATCCTAAGCAAACTAGCACAAAATATTAAAATTAAATACTTATTAAAAGGGCATATTGCACATGCACTCTTCTTTTAAAAAATTGGGTAGGCAATTGAAATGTACTAGAAGTGAGACCAAAACATTGGAGAGAGAATATTTGGTTGCATTGGAATGGAATATCAAACCAACTCATTTTGTGCTCTATGTAAGTATCTGTGTAAGTAGTAGTAGTGTCGTAGTAGAGTAAGAGTGGTAGTGCATTATTCCGAGTTCCAGTCAGTCCAGCTATTTAAGAGGAAGGACTGGAAGAGAGGATAAGTAAAAGGTAGCACGCAACTCTAATAATATCCGAAAGAATAAAGGCCAAAGCCGTAAACTGCTAATAACATACATCTAAGACTAAAGATACAACTAAGACAAGACTAAAAATTGCAAAGACACAAAACTGCTAAATATGTAGAGTGGACACAGAGCGAGCATTGCAGGATAGTTTGCCAAAGGGAGTTTGGCAAATACCAACTATGGTCAAAATTGGCCATTTGGCAAATACTTGGATGTTTTAAAATATTTTCTACATAAGCTTAATTAAAGGAATAAAAGAATAGACCACTTACGTGTATGTTATTATTGCCAATTCCCTGCCATTTCAAATTTTGCATGCCTTTGTCTACGCCTACTTTCTGCCTATTCACGTCACGTGGTGAATTTGGCCAGTCTGCCTGTTTTTGTCTGTTTACCTGCCGGTTCTATTTTTCCTTATAATTATGCCCTTATTGTTAATATGCAATATTGTACCTTTAAATAAAGAAATATCTGTACTAAATATTTCTTCAGAACGACTATGATTTTATACAAAACGTGAATACATACTTGCATTGTCCATGTACTGTCTACAGTCTACACTGCATTTCCTCAACGGCCATTTGCCAAACTGACGTAAATCCAGAACCAGCACCGAGTTTGTAGATAGAATCAGGGTACTATGACTCTGCTCCTTCATATAGTCTGTTTAAATGGAGATCGTTATCATTTTCCTTCCCTAAATAGTACATTAGGATAATAAAATATGAGTATTTTCTTTACGTATCAGAGTAGCAGTTTAGGTACGTATTTAATACGTAAGTAATTCATACAAACGTGATATCAGTCTGACAACAAGCAAGTTGCTGTGCTGTGGTTCAAAGAAAACTCAGATTATGACGACACAGTGCCTATCGGGGCTAATAGTTTTCTTAAGCAAGCAATACAATCCTAGTAAGCTTATGGAGAACATTCTTTCTCTGGACTTTCACTGCAAATAGGAAATAAATACACGTTGTGCATGGTCTCATATCATCTCTTATATTACAAGCTTACTGGATCACAATCTGCAATTTCAAATTTATTTATTTAGTGGCAGGATTATTTTGCAAATGCAAACCTAGACTCCAGGATTTGTTTACCTGTCATTTAAGAATATCGTATGATTTCGTATTTCAACTGTAACACTATCCCCAACTATTGCAGGACACCAAATACTATGTTTTACTAAATGTAATTATGATATTAGTTATTCTTAAACAATACATAGATATAAACTAGATATTTTATTAATATATCAATAAGAGTTGCCTAATAAAAATGTAGTCCTCATTGTAAATTCAGTTGAACACGTTTTTGGATTGGATATCCACAGTTATAGAACTTAAGAACTTGTGTACATTCTAATCTAACTAATAGTATATATAAATAACTCTACATTTTCAAACACAATATTGTGTATATTTGTACTATTATTGTATTTCCTCTTTTTGCACAGCAGCTGCTGGGTAAAATTATTCTGCCTGTTCTGTGCTAAATATTTCCGGCGCCTCCTTTAGGATTTAGTGCACCGTCTGCCTTTATTTAACTTTTTACAGATGAATAAATAATGTGGCAGTATTTTTAGCAGTCTTTGCCTTTGCGAGTACGTAACTATTATCCTATTATTTCAAACAGAGAAGTTATGCCCACTTGCATGTTTGCTTTCTTCAAATAACATTATTAGTACACTGACATGAATTCATAGAATTGATTTCCATTCGTTAGATGCAGACTTCCAGATTGATCGAGCACACTTTAGATATTCTTTGGGCTTTCCTACTATACTCGTCTGCGCCTCTACCGTCTATGGCCGTGGTTCTGGGGCTATAAATATACAGCAGTACGAATTATTATCCTTTTTACCATATTTACTGCATTTTTGTGAAAAAAAAAGCTAAACGGAAACCCAAGAGCATCTAATCGTTATAAACTTATTGATTATTAACAATAGTTAATTTAAATTAAATTCAAAATCGTAACGTTATAAGAATACTTGAACTTAAAGCTCATTAAAATTGCGAAATTAACTTTATGTGCAATTTTTTCATGACAGTTTTATGCTTTTTGTATATTTATTGCAAGTTGGCATTACATAACTTTATTTAAAAGGTTTTTTCTAAACCAAAACACTGGATTGTTATAACAAATAAAATCCAGGGTTTTTTAATTTATTTGGTGTATTCCGATCTCTGGTACATTCACATTCTCATGAGCTTTTAGGGTTGCATTTTCCACTTTTTGATATTTGCTTACATTTGCTTGCAACACGAAACGATACATCGCATATTAAATGATTTTATCTGTTACCAACACCATAACACCAACTATTATGCCAAAGATCAAGGCAAGAAAGAAAACAATTTTGCTGAGTAATATCTTTTCACTTTCACATTCAACTTTTTGCCAAAAGTCCGCCCATGACGCAATCATTACTTGGAACACACTAAAGTCCCAAAAAAATTCTCTCAGGTAAGTTGGTGAACTTGAACTACGGAACTATAAACTCAAGATTTACTTGAAAAAAATTAGAATCATTTCGAAAGGACTACATTTGCACTATAATCTTCTTTCATTGGTATAATTGTATAGCTTCCACATGAGCGCCTCAACATTTTATTTTTTTGCAAATAAGTAATAACTACCGACACCGTTTCTGGCTGCGAATTGACTTTGACTAATTTCCCACGGAGCTAGGTGGCTAAAATAAACGTTTAGTATGCCTTCGGTGCTATCGATTGAAAACAAAACAGACATTTATATACTGAGTCGTTTGTAACTTTAATAAAGACAATTTGATTTGATTTCTTATGTGGTTTAGTTAACATTCACTACGCACTAGTTTCTTAATGTTTTGTAGTAATGAAAGTAACTACATTGTAAGGTAGGATACAATTATTTCTTTACGATTAATATCTCTATTTTGCGTATTGTTTGAGCACGGGTGGAACAAAGAAGAAATTAGTTGGTCAAGCGAACAGTCTTCCAATTGGAAACTCTTGACTCGACTGCAGATAATTTCTAAAAAGGGATCGTCGTCCAAAATTTGGGATTATTTATGATGTGTGTACTATCAGTATAGACAACAGCGTTTAATTGTCGTCCGTACTTATTAATACTCTAGATCTGAGTAGAATTTTAGTAGTGTTGGAAGAAAGCAGCTGCAAAACAATTAGGTATCTATGTAGAACCTTGCAGGCAAAAATGCAGCACACTTAACTTGCGTAAAAGCGAATAAATTAATTGTAATAAGTTGCTTGTGCATGTTGACATTGAATGGAGTATTTGTAAAAAGGCCGGGCGTATAATTTCTTAGCTGTTTGGCCGATGTCACCCGCGCTTACCGCGCTAGGATGTTACCATCCTCGATTGGAACCTGGACGCCACAGTCGCCCAAGGCGCCAAAAAATATTTCTGAAAAAGAATTTTCTTGGAAAAACAAAATTTGAGATATTTTGTGTGACGTATCCGTTATTGCTTTTTGTTCACACATCATCTGCAATCGTAACCGAGTGTTGGTATTTGTCTTGTTCTTTCAGGGGAATAAAAATGTGAAATCCTGGCATACATTTTAGATTTAGATTCAGCTACATAATTTATTTCCATGTTTTCATAAGCAAAATTTTGAACAATTAAGGAACTAGGAAGTGCGACTTTGCGTATTGGCCCTAAAATAAGGGCCATAAAAAGGGCATTATTTTTAGGTTTCTAAAAACATTTTCTAGTATGCGCATAAAAAGGCGCCGTGATGCGACCCGCTATGGGCTCCACAGGCGCCCAACCTGGCGGCGAACAGCATTTATTATTACAAGCCCGAAAAGGCGGAAGAATAATAAGTATGGCAAAAGCGAAAACAGTGTTAAAATAAATAGCTTACTAACAACTACAGGAGATTAATATCTAATAAATATCTCCTTACATAATCCTTTGGTGTATCCCTCTGGGATGTAGCGGAAGAGATCAAGTCAGACACAACTTGATCTATGCAAGGAGACAGTCAGTCTATATTATATATTATTATATATTATATAAGATATATTCCCGATTTATTTTTATATGGATTTCTATCCTCTAGAATATCCCCGATATTAACACTTAACAGAACTGCACAATAGCTATCTAAACAATTAGAATCGTGGAATATAATTATGAATTACGATTAAAATAGGAAACATTAACACATGAATCCACAATAACGATAAATTGTGGACGTTGTTAATGCTGAATAGACTTGTGGACTTGATTTTTTATTTCACACTTTATTATCATTTATATCTGTACATTTATATTATAGTAGTTGATAGTATTTCACCGACAGAAGATATGCGCACTAGTGTTTATAATTTTATTTTCCAAGACATTGGCGATAATTACCTATGTGAGTGTTTGTGTTTTGGACACTGTGAATGTCAATGGGAGTTATTTATTGTGTAAGGGAAGGATGAGACTTGGGATTTGATGATCTGCTCAATCCCGTCTGTCCGTATCGAAGTGCAGAGAATGACTGTTAGCTAAATAATCTCTCTTTTATATTATGCAATTTTATTCTTTAACCGTGTACATAGTTGTATTATGCTGTATGGATGTATAGACACTTTTTGTATTGTTTCTGTATTGTATGTCGTGCTAGAGAGGTTGTGTATGGAGGAGGAGAAAGTGACAGAGAGAGAGAAAAGAGAAAGTAGTTCGACTCGGCAGTTGGTGGGAGAGTGACTGAGAGAACTGGAGAAGAAGACTGGAGAATGCCCTCCACAACAGACTCAACTTGCAGATTATATCCCACTTTATATCACTGGAACTAGAACTGGAAATCCCCAGCACAAACTAAACGGAGAGTCCAGCCAGACCATAGAGATATATATTATACAAAGGATGGAACTGGAACTATATGTACTGGAACTGGAACTATACTGGAACACAGATAGGTTGGATAGAACACAGCACTCGAGCAGACTCTCGTCACAACTGAAGCCTAACCTAAGACATACACGAGCCTAACCTAACCACCTACACCACATACACACAGACACATGACATGACGCACACAAGACACAAAGAGTCAACTTTGTCAACGGGCAACTTGAATGGCACCGAAATATGGGGATTGGGGGGAGAGTTGGTGGGGGGGAGTATACACTTACTGATTTATTTCTACTTATACGTTTAGCCTTCACTTCTCCAGGAGTCACAATTCCTCCTGGACTGTATGCAATGTATGTGTAATGTATAAGGCTTATTTTAGATATCTATTAGATATAGTATATAGCATCTATGTAAATCATAAATTATATTAATATCAACTTTCCTAATATTATTCTTGAATGGAGACTATGACTACTTATTAGTAGATACTTTTCTGTCATTGAGTCTATTTCTGATCGTAACGTAAAGTCCCATTGTTTGTGTTCTGTGAACATCTTCCTCCCACTTTGGGGTAGTCCTCCTATCATAACCATCTAGAATAAAGACATTCATGTATGTACAGTACTTCTCATGTAATAATTACAAAGTAGCGCATTAAATGGTGATGCTATCCACAACTATACAATTGATTGCATAATATTTAAGTCATATTAAACATTTAAGGAAATAAAAGTTTAAAGGGCCGTATTCTCATATTGGATAATTTTCGGGGGAGGGCGACGCCCAATTTAAAATCCTTTGCGTACACTGAATAAAGGTACAATATGGTTAAGTTAAGTATGAATTCACTGTGTGAGTTAAAAATAATAATATGGTTTGTATGGTGGATGAGAAAGGAATACAGGATTTTGCAGAATTTCAATTGCAGAAGTTATATATAATGATAATAAGTAGTTGTGAGTGAATGAGTGACTTGCACCTCCAACTGATTCGACTAGTCCTGGAGTCCTGGACAATAGAGTCGTCATCGCATCACACATATGGACGGGTATGCTAGATTGTAGATGGATAGAATAAATATAGAGCACCAACTGTTGTCTCTTCTTGTCTGTTCATAAAATGGCGAAAAATCAATATCTGGTTTGGTGTGGCTATCATCCTTCCCTCCTGCTCCCGTTACTCCCGTACGTAATAGTACGTCCTCCGCTGGCTCCACGGCACCCGCCAACACAAACATACTACATACAAGTACAGTACAGTAAGTAACTACAGTAGAGTCCTCAAAATGTTCATATATTCATATTCTACTTTTATCAGTAACATCGTTTTTCTTTTCATATCTAACTAAACTACCGATTGTAGATGATGTACCCCTGTCATTATAGCTATGGACAAGTTATTTTGGGTTTTCTTGTCTCTCTGAGAAAATTAAAGTTAATGTTGACTTCAGTGGCGTCCGAAAGTCAGTGCGCCTTAATTAGCTCCTCGATTTCTTTTTATTATATTATATTGCATGTACCACTGAAGGGGGTCATATTGAACGCTTGTATATGAAAAGTGGAACATGGACAAGTAAATGTAGTAAATTAAAGAATGAAAGTATTGGAAGGCAGCGTGGGAAGGGGAAGCTGACACGTAAATACCCATGTTAACAAATTGACGGGTCGCTCTGTAGTCTGTGGAAAACGAAACGCGTTCTTCCGTAATCTTTTACTGACTTCCTCTGTATTTTCTGCTATAATATGAACACTATTATTATGTACCTATTTTATTTATTTATTTATTTATTGTCAAAGGTCAATTTCCTCATTATTACGAGGTAAATCAAATTGCCCGACATTTAACAAATATTTCCTTGGTTGTTGGGAATGAATGACAACATTTTGCATAAATTATATTATTATCCAAATGCATTGCATAAAATGCATCTAACAACAAGTCAAGTCACTACCAAAAATGAATGTCATTTTGATTGTCACTGCTATTCATTCGCCGGAAGGTAATCTCTAATTCGCATCTACTTAATTTACCTTGTTGTTTCCATTTCCGTCCTTTTTGATAAATTCAAACTTTGATACAAATACAACTTTGACTTCACAGACAAAGACACGAGCCTTTTATAACAGACCAGACAGCTTGACATTGACATTGTACATTTATTTTTGATCTTAATTTAATGTAGCATGATATGCAACATACCTACAAGGTAAGCACTTGACATGTGTCAAACCGAATGTGCCGAAACCTATCAAAAGTTGTGCTACTGGGGCAACTGGGGGCCCTAATGAAGGCTCGCATGGTCATATCGGAGCGATTTTGCGAGATTAGAGGTACAGAAGATCTGGCCAAAATGCTCCATTTTCAGAGATATTCTGATTTTTCTCGGGTAATTTGCATGACCCACCCAACTTTCCATACCTCGTAATCTTCAACCCAAACTCATTGTTAGTTCTCACTCCCAAGTCCCACCTCTATTACCTACTATCGATTAAACTTGAGACGAAACCGCAAAAGAGCAGAACTGAACAAAACACACAGGCAGGCACATTAATATTAAATACATGTACAATAGTGAAGGGCAAACTGCGAGTCAACCCGCAACCGTGAGTCAACCCAAAGCCGCCTGGTTTATACGGTTTCGGTGTCAATATTTGCTCTCAATGTCGGTTCCAAGACGGGTTCTGTTGGAGATATCGGCGGTTCCTGTTATTGCAACTAAGAATGTTATTGTAAACGCCAACAAGAAGCCAATATATATTAGGCTGCAATGAGGAAAACATAGTTTTGTCTCACGGCAACGTAATAATAAGATATCATCCACCATGCACTATGCACGACACTGCGCAAGGCCAATATTTAGAAAACGCTCCTAGAAAGATACGGTACTCGGGGGTACCGTATAAAACCTATAATTTACTTAATAACTAGCCTTTCACATCAGTTTTACACGATATTTTAAATTCAGAGAAGAATTTATTTATCTATAAAAATTGCAAACAAAGGTGACGCTTTAAATAAAGAATTAAATTAATCAACTCATTGAATCTCATTCAGAATATATTAAGATTGAGATAAGGCTTATATGTCAACGGTTCCATCCATACGGTTCCCAAAATAGAGATACAATACGGCATGCCTCAAGAAAAGTTATCATCCCGGCATCTAGGATTCTTGGAAATCTAGAATGGATGTGGGGCGCATGGAAATTGAAAATTTTTTAGACTTTCTCCATTTAACAAAATGGAGAAAGTGGAGAAAATAGAAAGTAGGGGGCGGGGTTTTTGGTGAAATTCTGCTTTCAGGATTCTTGGGAGAAAATTCTATTTTAGCCCGTTACGGTTCGGATACGGTTCTTATTTTTGAGCCAGATGCCCTCCTACACAACAGGAAGGGTTTTAACACGAACAATGAGGAATGACTGTGGAGAGTGTGCCACTTTTAGTGTACTATCTGTAGCTATAATAGCCAAAGGGCAAAGTAATGTTTGTGGCTTATAATGTGAGAATCTAAATCTAGTTGAAGTGAGAAAGGTAAATTATTATTGCGCCAATGTTGAATTACTATTCTTATTTATTTATTTATTTTCATTTCTGTCAACTTATTTATCTTAATTTATTTTATTTTTTTATTAATTCTGAACTCTGAACGCAGGGGAATCTGAATCTGAACACGGGAGTGCAATTTTTGTAATAGCGATGGCCGGCTATCTCTTGTGCATTTCTTACGAAAGCGGAGTGCCAATTTTTGCTAGAAAAGTCGGCGATTTATCACCAGTAAGTTCTAATTTTTAAAAGATAACCAATACACTGGTACAAGGAAGGAACAAGGCACACTATGATATTTTCTGATATATTGGGTGAGCAATTGCTCGTAATTTCAGCATGCTTTAGCTTTCAGCAAATATGAAATACAAAATAAGGTTGTTTATTAATTTTAATTAATTTTAAGTCATAATTTAATTGAACTACCTTTTAAACGGATGTTTGACAAAATAATTGAAAGGAACTTAAAATGTACTTTTCATTCCATTTCTTAATTCCAACTTTAAATGTCAAACATCTTTTGAGAATTTCTGAAAAATAGCTGTTACAGCGCAAAATAGAAGAGATCTGTCTGTGACAGGTGGGACAGGTGTGACAACCAAAAGGTAGCACTATGGGCAAATAATAATCTTGATAACGTGTTCTGTAAATATTGAATATCAAATTATTATAAATAGTCGTGTAGGTACACTATCTATCTACTCAAGGCTAGTATTACAGTATTGCCCTATGTTTTCCAGTGAAGAATTTTCTTCAATAATTGCTGCAAAACCTTGTGTCGCATATATTTGGTACTGGAGTACTGGAAAATTAATGTATCACGTATACATACTTTTTATATTCTCAAAAGTGCCAATTATGCTAAATTCTCGTAAAAGTAACTAAAAGATGTAAAGTGTCGAACATTGTCGTATAAGGATTACAGGCAGAATACTAAATTACAAATGAATGTAGTCGTCAAAGGAGGTTTTATTTAGTTGAATAATCTCATGAATATGGATCACGGTCTAGCTGAGTCTGTCTGCTGGATGCTGGATGCTGAATGTGTTCTGTTCTCCAGTTCACCCGAGATGATGTGAACAATGTTGTGTATCTTTCAGATAGCGTTCCCACTGGCAGCCTCCTTGAACGGAGTCAAAGTTTTTGGAAAGGCAAATCGAGTGGAACTCATCTCTACGGCGACTCAGAGCAGTCGCATCGTATGGAAAGATTTCTATGACAAGTAAGCTACCCGACACACTCGCTCACAAAAATATATAGTAATTATATGCATCTCCACTCTTTTTAAAAAAATAATTTTTAATTAACCTGATCCTGGCAAAAGATTTTATTAAGTAAATACCTATTGAACTTATTTTGTTGGTTGCGACGCGTAATTTTTCCTTGTAAATGAAGAGATAAAGATTTTTGGAGCAAACGCAAGGTTCCCTAACTCCCTACCTGGCATAAAAGTAGGGTTGTGGTCTAAATTAGACATATTCTGTACATAATAAAAATATACTAATAGACATTGCTTTGATTCTACAGGATTTCTCTCATTTTTGCCGGCACGAATGACTCTCCAAGCGATTTCCACATTGAACAAGCTCTTCAAAACGTTTTCAATGCCCTCGTTCTACAAAATGGTCTCGAGGAGATTCTGATGACAAAAAGTGTTGACAAACTTAAAAAGGAATTTAGGGTAAGCTAAACAACCTGAGTGTTAAGATTCTTTCAAAATTATATAGGTCCGCTATTTATATGTATATTCGTAAGATGAGGAATGCGACGCAATGCAATAAAAGCTTGTTTAGCAGGAATAAGAAGGAATGAGTATACATTTAATGTCGTAGGCAGTCTTCCCTAGTAGGCACACGCCACCCTGCGCCTAGGCATACTGTTTCACGTGAGTCACCTTTTTTAATTTTAGCGACAATTAAAGGTAAGAAATTGAAAACCACAATGTCGATGGAATACGTTAACGTTAACCGTTAAAACCATCAAACAATTCTCTAACAAAGTCTGTGAATTTATATTTCTTGCGTTTTTTAGTTTTCGTAAAATTTGTAAGTGGTCCAAGTGTAACAGTATAAGTGTATAAGTACTTAGGCCAAGCATCCTATTCTGTGCCTGTGTCTGCTGGACAGTGCTGGAGCTCTGCTACGACAAATAAAAATGACAAATGAACTATACAATCGGGGAACAGAAAACATTTTAAACAACTTCAAAACTCTTACAGTCTTGCCTTAGTAAATTGAAATACCTAATAATTCTACCTTTAACGTAATGTTATGTTCTGTTGTGTTAATATGAAACTAGGGCTCTTATCCTCTGATCGATCAAATACTGCAAGGACTCAAAGCAACGGAAAGGACTTTATATTTTGGAGATCTCACTGGATGCGCTGATGTAGCTCTGCACTCTGAATCTCACTCCAACTTCCAGGTTCATGCCCACTCAAACTACTTATTAGCTAACCATTTAGCTCCACTCTTGGAGCCTTTATGCATATTTCTTCACTATTGGATTCTCTTGCATTTTCTACATTTGTTCATGTTAAACCAAGTCATTACCTAATTGGAATATCTTACTCTTACTTAATTTTATTCCTTACAAAGAGGATTTGCTCGTAAATTCCACTGTATAATTTAGCTTGCCCATGTATGTTGATATGTTTCAGCGATACAAACTGACAAGCATGTGTTTTATATGCTCCCTCAATCAAACTATAGTAACTTTGTATTTCAGTAGAGACGTCTCAATCAATTCAAATGCCATCTGACACAAATATTTAATTTGTTGGTACTTGAATATGAAATGATTGTAATTTTTGTAGAACGTGCTAGAGGGACTTATGGAGAACATTGGTTGTGGCTATGGATGCTTTACAGCAAATGGCTCCATCGTAGCGGCGACAAAGGATTGGTGGTCTCTCTCTGGAGAAGAACTCTATCTTCTTGTGACATCTGCCCATCAGCTGCCATACCCCTCCAGCGACGCACCTGTGTTCCTGCCGAAAAGCAGTCCTAATGTTAGTATATAATACAGACATACACATCATTTGTCTGTTTTACAGTATGTAATTTAATCCTCTTTCTGGGGTAATTTTCCAGATCATAATATTATAATTAATTTATTAATGTTTTAACATTTATGTGCTTTTTATTGTTTGCAGTTGCCTTTTCGTTTTGTGATATTTAAATTGACAGAGAATGTGCGTCTGTGCGTCTTGTGCGGCCAGGAACCTTCTATGCCCTTCATTGAAAAGGAAGTACACAAATTGAAGAAGACGGCGTCGGATGTCTTCCAAATGTTCCACGACAAAACAGCTCCCTACTCTCACTACTCCCGTTATTTCTCAATCGACAAATCCATTTCCGGGTAAGTATCTGTAAGTAGTGTTATTTTGTCATGTATGGTTATTAAAGTATTTGAAATTTGAAATGAGAAGCAAATTGTATTAGAAACGATTTCATGTATTCAGGTTTGTCTGTAGGTGTGGGTGTATTTATTAAGTATTTATTGTTCTAATTCCTTAGTACACCCTTCCTCTTCTTTTGTTTTTTTAGATTAGTAATCAAATCTAATCAGATTGCATTTTATTGAAATGCCAATAAAATACAATTGAAATCTTCTGCTTTTCATTGTCGATAACGTGGTCCTTCTGTCTGTAGTTACCATACCGTAGGTACTCCAATTTCGTTACCAAGAATCAATATCAGTAACGAAATCATAACCAGTAAGAAGTAAACTATATAAAGTACAACATTTCAGCAATGCTTAGTAAAAGTTTGCCTTTCATTGAGGAATAGGCACTGAAAATAAAGCGTAAGTAAAGATAAAAGAGTGCATAAAATGAAGATGATATTATTTGGCGATCTAGATTTTTGTTGGTGAACTTGGAGAAGCGTCGCTGCGCTTTCTCAGTTTTCCCAGAGAAGCCTAACGACTCTCTGAGCACGGCACATAAGTTGGATTTGTTGCGAACTTTTTACCGGAACATAGTGGGCTCCATTTGGGACTCGACGGGATGTTCACTCTTCTCCTCGCCCAATTCACTTCCTGTCCTGCCACATGCAAAGGGTAAGTCCAAGCTTGATTTATTTCCTCCCAACGACCCGAATGCACAAATGTCTCCCATTCCCTTGAATCATCTTATACGGAAGATACATACTTGCACAGAGGGAAGAGAAATAGTTACATGCATACACATGCTACAGAAATACTAACTATATATTATGGGATTTGTAGTGTAGGAGAAAGTTATATACTTAAGTGTTTCTTAACGGTTCCATTTGTCGGTTCGGTCTGTTGTCGGTTCGGTCTGATGTTAATTGAAAAAAAATTTATATAGGTATGCATGGGTGGAAAATGTTCAAATTGACGAAAATTGTATTGTATTGTATCACAATAGTATCGTTAGCCTAGTTACCCGGCCAAAATGCATTCGTCTTGGTCTTGGTTAATAAAAAAGTTACAAACATCTTCCCAATTACTGCTTAAATGTAGTCTTATGAAAATTATATCCTTTGAAAATGTACTTAAAAAGCAATTAGGACACATTGGGCATTTGAATGGCAAAGAAATATACCTAATTGCAAAAGCCACACTTTACTGACCAATAGATTTTAATTTCATCGAAAAATTTAATACATGTAACATAATGACTAACGTTAAGTTGATATACGTACAACGTTTTCCATCACTGAATGCCAATATAATCATTTGTTTTCAATTTAAACATTTTCAAACCCTGAATACTTATATACTTATTTTTTTTTAATTTGGACCCACAGTGTGTGGTTTCAATTACAATTACAATAAGGCAGTTCAGTTTAATTTAGTTTGTATTTGTTCAAGTGCCAAAAAGAATGAATACATAAATATTTGTCTGTTTTCCAATCATTAGCACGAAGGCAAGCAAACCGTTTGTAAGTCACTTTAGTCCCTCTTGAAAATAGTAAAATAGCCGAGTCGCAACCAGGGAAGATATCGGTAGTCAGGCATTATATACCTTAAAATTCCATTACATTGGTTCCCTTGACTGCTGAGACTGAGCCGACTTCAGACCGAACGGACAACAAACTGAACCGATAACAGACCGAACCGACCGATAAGAAACACTATGTAAGTGTGATCTGGGATATTTCTATGTCGGAGGATGACATCATAAATTTTTAAACAATATTAAATGGTGTGAGATCATTATTATTGTAGTCGTCGTAGACAAGGTGGCAGTAAAATACAGCGTAGGCAGTAAATGTAAGGCTAACTTTATTATGTGACACATTTCTATAAATTCATATTTGTATCTTTAAAATAACCATTCGGAAAACGTCTAAAAATCTTAGTTCTAAAATTTGACATAACTACATGAATTATATTTGCAAAACCCATGCAAAGCTTTGGCCATTTTCCAAAAGCCGAATTAATTACTGAATCGGTAATATTGTTGGTTAGGAAATACATATATAGCATTTCTTTACCTAATAGTGGACTTTTTGGAAATGAATCTGTCCTGTGCAGCCCTACACATACCATACAGAAATTAGCTCAGAGTTTCACTAAATCTTTCTCATGTATGTACACATAATGGGAATGGGAGCGAAAAAACTTTTAATCACTCACACCTAAGTACATAAATAATATAAAAATGCGTATGTAGTATAAAGTAAATATCCTTATTAAATAGTCTTTCAGATATCAAAATTCTAGGATTATATTATAAATTCTAGAAAATATTTAATTTCCATTTGATTCAAATGCCCAACAAATGAGTTCAAACCGGATTATTTTGTAATATTATGACTATAATGGAGAAGATGAGATGAGAAGTTAATGAAGGAAAGTATTAAATAATATTAATTTTATACTAAATTAACTATAATGTAGTACATGTATTTTGCAGGGGAGGGAGGTCGTGTCGAGCACGAGGCGTTGGAGTCCTACTGGGCCTCTGAGTATCACAAATGCCATGCTCTCCACCAATCGGTCTTCCAACTGTTTGTCATCTACGAAGCTGAAATTTCAACACTTCTGATGAGGTTAGCACCTTTCCCTCTAATTGAACAATAACTCGAGTTATTCCGTTTTATTGATGTGTTTTTGTGCATAGGTATGCATAACAATTAACAATATTAAACACATTTAAGGGGGAACTAATTCTGATTATTAATCGATTTTAAAAAATTATTGTTGCGATCTGTGGCATAACAACAAGAGCGGAATTCCTATTCAACACTAACCCGAAATCCATAATCAGGAATTTCTTTGGTCACTTAGTGACAAAGTAAGCCAGAGCGTATCTTTATATTCAAATGCCTAAATTACTATAGTATAATAATATATAGTAGTTTACTATGGAAGTGCATAAAATATACCAAAACTTCCTGCTGACTTCTTATTATAAATGCTTCTCTGAATTCATAACACATAATTTTAGCTATACAAGCATTTCTAGGAAAGGTCTTTGTTCCTAGTAAACATTTGAAACTCCTAATAAACATTTGAACAAATCCAGTCCTAGCCAGTGAATTCAGGAATTCGTTGAGCCCAACCACTTCAAAATCCAATGAACCGTTTAGAACTAGATTCAATATACACAAAAAATGTTATGGGATGTCCTATGACGGCATATCTGTCGTTATTAGGATTATATAAGCCTTAAACAGATTCGAGTGCATTACAGATTTTAATGTTCCCCTAGATCATTCAGAATAGTATGTATTACAATATTATATTTTAAAAATCTGTTCTGTTTAAGAGTGAGACAGACGGACGGAGGAAAGGATAATCAACATTAATATATTTCTTATTGGGTTTCAGAATGACTAGCCAGAAATTGCTTGGAGAGCTGATTAAAGATCGAATAGTGAAGTGAAAATGAGTGACTGAGTGGAACGGAGGAGGATGGAGGAGAAAACGGAGACATCTTTAACTCTATCCGAATTGCTATGCATGCATATACATACCGTAATCTCATAAAAGGATATATTTGTATATAAATAGACACGGACATGACACTGACACAAGAAAGAAGAAAAGATAAATAGCAGAAGAGTAATAAATAAGATAAGAAAGGGAAAGATGCGTTTTCTTCTGTTTTCCTTTCCGCTGGTTTAATTGACGAGATCAAATAATTTCCTGGGAAAACGGCTCCGTCACTTGACACATTCCTTCCAGTCATGTCCCACCCAATGAAGGCTGGCCTTCCCACCCACTTATCTGTACTTACCGTTCTACGTATCCCCCATCCATGCATCCATATCCAGCCGATATTATTATAACATTCTACTATACCAGAAATATGAGTGCTATATCTGGGACTATGAATTATTCCTCCTTTTTTGCCGGTTATAGCTTATAAATAATATTGTTATGTATTATAATTGTTGACACTTAAGTCTACGCTCACGATCTAAATAATTATTGTTACGAATGAATGGATAATACAATTATTTAAAACAAAATTAATATTACCTAATGATATATAGCTACCATGCGACCTGTGCATGTGAGATTTTTTTACTGTATATTATTAAGTACAATATAAATATAGTAAGTAGTTAGTAGTTGTCAGAGTATACCACTTTTTATTGGTATGTAGAACTGAAAATTTTAATACATTCCAGCATTTTAGTTAGCTGTATCTGTATACATTTAAATTTGGTGTTAGGCAAACTGTCACCCCGGATTACTGCCACCAAATAGAGGAGGGGTTTAGTTTTATACACCAGTGAACCTTGTAGAATAGACCTACCCCCATAGTAAGACCGAACGGTCTTACCCAATGGCAAGTGAACCTTAGGTTAAGTTAGGTTACAACGTTGTAACCTAACTTAACCTAAGGTTCACTTGCCATTGGGTCTTTAAATGTGAACTGTTATTTGGTGTATAAAACTAAACTTGTATGTAACTCTATTTGGTGGCAGTTGTCCGTGTGGCAGTTGGCAGGGTGGCAGTTAGCCGGACACGGGAAATTGTACGTATAATATAAATACGGGAAATTAAAAAGTATTATTTATAATGCTATATTTATTGTTACAATTTTATAATAATGCTATTTAATTCAACAAAAAGATGAAATATATTTCCTGTATTTAAGAATTTTGCAGTAGAAACAGGAGTTCGTCATGGCATTTTTGTTTTGGCATTCTCATGAACAATCGTCCACAGGACCGAGATGCTCATACCATGAGAACTAAGAATGTGAGACTCCTCTACGTCCGGTTGTTGTTCTTTTGTCTACTTTTAATTAACGCAGTTTTGCCTTATTTATACATATGAGTAAAAGCATTCCTTGTTTCAATGGTGTTATTAAATGGTCTAATTAGCAACTGCATAGATATTTACATTTTGTTATCAATCTGGAGTACTACCTTACAATTACGAGCTACAAAATTGAAAATGTTCACTTTGAGATGTTTATTTTAGAGTATTTACTATAAATGGAAATAGTATTATTGTTCTTTAATACTTAACTAGGGCATAAATCTTCATAGCTAAATATCTTCATAGATAGCTTGTGAACTGAATATGTCCGTAGTCTGTAGCTGAGGGGCAGTTAGCGTTCATTATAAATAAGCTCTTCTTGCATTCATTTGTATCTTTGTGAAGCTGTGCTATGGAAGGAGGTCCTCTTGTCTGTATCATTCCTTTAGCACTCTTTTGAGTCTGCTGTGCGTGACCTTGATATTTCATGTTGACCTTGTATTGTACGGCACACTGCATACAACACTATTATATGTCCGTAATTTATGGAAATCACATTCGCATCCACTTTCAGGGAAGGACGGCACAATTCGCTTGGGCTCCCCTCTCTGAGACACAAACACTCTAATTCACTTTTACTTACGAGGGAACGTTTTCCAATGGATCTCGGAGACAGAATCGCATCGGACTTGTTGATTCCGAATCTGAAGTCAATTCACTGTCAAAATAATTAATTCTCCAGATGTTAGGCTAACAAGTTCTGGAGAATAGAGTACTCGCTCGCATGAACAAATGCATAGAGAAAGAAAATGAATTACATAAACAATAAACCAATGGCAATGGGTGTCCAACTGTATCAGCAGTAGGCATTGTGCGAAATATAAAACCAACCTGGACCGGTTTTGTTGATGAAAATAGTTTAAATGGCATGTCAGAGACATTTAGTACATTTAGTAGTATAAATAAAATAACGTGGGAATAAAACCCAAACAATAACACGAAATCAAAAATACGAACTTTAAAACAGGAAATATAAAACGCAAACTGCGCGATCTACGGGTTATGTTGATGAAAATAGTTTAATTGGCAAATTAGAGACATTTAGTACTAATTCCCGCAAAATCTCACATTGCCCTATGCATGCGCAAATGCAGTGGACATGCGCAGTGGACGGGTTTTGTTGATTAACATAATTTTAAGGGCATATTAGAGACATTTAGTACTATTTAATCTCACATTGCCCCATGTATAGGGTACATTAAGATTCATATTTGCATTCCTTTAAAACGATACCCCACTTGCCATATTATGTTTGTATTGAAAAGCTAGTGGGCGTGGCCAGAACTCCATGGGTGTGCGGCCAATTTGGTCCAAAAACACTGACAAGATTATGTAGGACCTCCTATTTCGAATTCTGAAAACAGAATTCAAAAAAGTTGACGCGTTCAAAAGTTAGAGGGCGAAAAGACACGCAGACAGACAGAATGATCGAACCCATACTGTATCGTGCAATACAGAATAAGCAAAGCAGGTGCCTCACACACACTTTCATTTTTATCAACGGTTTTTCAAAAGTGAGATTTCGAAAATGAAAACCGATTTCTGTCTCCAAGCTCCATCGGAAAACATCCCTCGTTAGATACTTAGATACTGGACCCAAATACTTGGAGATAGTCCTGTGATGGAAATTATGTAACATAACAAAATATTATATAAATGGTAGGCGAGTAATAAAGGTATGCCTACCAAAGAAGAATGTCATTAATGCTAAAAGTATTAACTGCATAAAAAATGCGCACAGCTGGCCAGACAGGGATAAAGATGGACATGAAGACGTCACATGTTAAGGTATTAACATGTAAGCAGGAAATACTGCCTATGGCATAGTCTTTGCAAGTGAACTGATACACGGTTTGTATATAAATACTTAAATAATATTATCACAGATTAATCATTTATTTCCATACTTAATATTATAGGCTGTAAGTTGTCACGGGTTGTTGAGATTACATTTACATTGTATTTGGCGATTCAGAATAACCATTCACAATACACACTGTAAATACATTTTATGCAGTGCACTGCACTTGTAGCCGCAAACCCGTAACGGTTCAGGTTTGCCCATCTCCATCTCTACTTTATTATCATTATACCTAATACTTACTCGTACAGTGCGCACAGTAATTATTAGATTACCCTCGTTGAGATGCAAACTTAGTTCCAGTTTCCTTCCAACACAAATGTGTACAAATGGACAAATGTGTACACTGACTGACTTTGACACTAGTGCAGTAGTGTAGGTATCATGCTAATGATGCTACGCACACTATACTAGCTTTATTGATAACTATGATAACATAATCACAAATAAAGTTGACCTTGAGGGAGATTTTCATGTCAGTGTCCTCTTCATTCAGTTAGAGTGTTTACTTAATACTGGAATTGTAACGTAACTGGAATACGAGAATTACAGATAATACGTACTAATGTAAACAATATAACTATATTATATTAGTAATATTAGTGTAGTGATACCTAGTTAGTGAATGTTGATAGTTAGTCTCTCTGACTCTGCCAGTTCATTTACTTTATTATTTAACTTTAACTTCATTCAATTCTTAATTCATAATTACTGTATTTAATAGTATCTGTCTGATCACAAATAGTGAATGAGTGAGTGCAGTGTACATAGTGCGGGTGAAATTGTGTGAATCCTAATTGTGCTGTGCTACTCTTAGCATTATTGGGTTAGAATTCTCTGAATGAGAATTTGGATCTGATTCGGAATTCGCATCTTGTAGATGATCTACTGTACCTTCAACTATAAATCTGCACGGTGCTACTTAATTTCATGCTTCATTGAAGTGAGTCAAAGA
Source organism: Tomocerus mixtus (assembly GCA_034694165.1). Taxonomy (NCBI): domain Eukaryota; kingdom Metazoa; phylum Arthropoda; class Collembola; order Entomobryomorpha; family Tomoceridae; genus Tomocerus; species Tomocerus mixtus. Next base: position 40,820 of record JAQFYC010000511.1, read on the forward strand.
TGCTAATCCACAATTAGATATTATTTGTTTTTTCGTATTTGGTCAGATTAGTTTTTCATGGCAAGTGCTAATATTCATGATAACCAGCTGCATATCATTAAAATGAAGAATATGAACTTTACTGGGTAAATTATTAAAATTATCAATTCCGTTAAGTTGCTAATCCGAATTTTGTGATATATATTTAGATATATAATATTTTTATGATTTTAAAATACAAGTTGACTAAATATTACAAACATTTAATCACATTCTTCATTTTTATGTAACTGAGATGCACCAGATTGAGCTATTATGCTATCCTGTGGTACACTTGTCTGTTTGAGTGGATGCCACGATTTTCATGAGAATTTTGCATAGAATATATATGTTGCAGGTGTTAAGCAAAATCAGGCATAAATTTTAATGCCTTTTTAAAGCAAAATTTTCCCCAAATTGCATTTTTTGGTCATAAATGAGTATTGAACATAAATTTTTTCTTAATATTGAATTTATTAGCCTAATAGAGCAATTAATGAGGATTCCAAAAAGTGTTACATTAACAATTTGTAATTATAAACGTCCATTTTAGGGGCAGTTAAATTTTTGAATATAAGTGCCTACAAAATGGGCATTTATAATCACAAATTGTTGAGGTAACACTTTTTGGAATCCTCGTTAATTGCTCTATTAGGCTAATAAATTCAATATTAAGAAAATTTATATTCAATACTCATTTATGACCAAACACTGCAATTTGGGGAAAACTTTGCTTATTGTCTAGACATTAACGTTAATGCATGATTTTTCTTAATGCCTGCAACATGTGTAATTAATTAACTTTTAACTCTTTTTGTTTTCAGGTTTACTATTCTCTCCTGTGGAGTGCGAGTGCTGTGATTTATTTCCCAGACAGGAGTGTTTATACAATTTTAACATTATAATACCTGCCTAACCTACACTACAAAGGATAATAAATAGGAAGCACATAAGCTCACAAATAGTTGCTAACAACATGAGGATCAGTATGTCTTCTTTGCGTGTTAGCATGAAAAATGTCCGACTTCAGGGTAGACTTTTGTGCAGGTGAGTACAATACTATCCTCATTTAAAATGCTATAAGTAACCATAGGTGTAAACAACTAATCAGTGTACGTGACTTATATTAAACTTGGGGGCCCGAACTATAACTAGGCCAAAAAAGCCAAAAAAAGTGTATTTGAAACTAGTTTTTGATTCGGAATGGCTTCTGTTTTCTAATTTATATATTTTCTATTTTGCAGTGAGAGATTTAGCGGCGAACGACACTATTCGAGTAAGTACATCCGTCCTGATAAATGGAGTTATCTCAATGTGCCTCCAAAAACTCCTCTTCTCGGGCTCAACATCGGCCAATTGTTGGATCAGGTTGCGGAGAAGTTTTCCGACAAGGAGGCTGTCGTTGTGGCCAGATCTGCAACCCGAGTCACATTTGCGCATTTTAAAACTGACGTAAGGAATTTGTCTTAAGACAGTTAAGAATTGTAAAACATATTGTACGTAAAGTATTACAGCAACTAACTGAGAGTAAGGGAGGACTGATTATAAGGCCTGCAGACTTGTGCACGTTAATTGTTAATACTGTTGCTGTATGTATTGTGTTAGTTTTGGCTTATTTTTGAATAATTATGAATTTTATGGATAGAGTGACCATTTGGCAGCGGGTTTCCTTAATCTTGGTCTCAAGAAAGGGGACCGAATCGGGATCTGGGGACCTAACAGCTATCATTGGTACTTGACCAAGATGGCTGCTATGAAGGCTGGATTCATTCTTGTAAGTAGACTTACCCACAACATTAATTTTTCCAACTGCAGGTACACTACCTACATAAAATAAAATGCTTAATTAAATAATATTACATAATTAGTATAATTTGGATATATTGCCTGTGTATGTAGGAAAGAATAAATAAATACTTTAAATAGAAATATAAACTGTAAGATATAACACTCCAGGTTATAGGGGGACAGTACAGCACGCCGAAACATCTGTGTTCATTTCCCATTGTAATTGTAATTCTATTCAAGTGACAAGTTAGAACATCCATCCATAAGGATCTTATAGTACATGGTTTTGCCCTTTTCCTTATAGATGTAGGGATTGTATGCTCTTCTAACTCATGCAATATACAGTTTTAAGTCTTAGCTTTATTAGCTTTTTATCAGCCGATAGCCAGACTGATCACACTCACTTTAGCATAAGAGACTATTTAACCTGACCATATGGAAGAGACTGAACACAAGTCGCTAATATCTGTGATGTATCTGATTGGGACGCGAAAATAAACCTCCAAACGAATATTGTATCTTAATTTCTAGTTTCTTTGGATAATTGAATTCACGTGTTACAAAATGTCGTTGACATGACATTGACACTTATTGACATTAGATTGATCTCATTTGTTTGCACCTCTTCCATATGGTCAGTCGGATGGCGGCGAAGGAAGATAAATATCTGACTGTACTACTCACGAGACGATTAAGTTATTATTTATATGTTTTAGTAATTATTAATTAATATTATTTAATACTGTGTACTAGGCCTTGAACACATCCAATTTGTAATAGGAATTAATTTGAGATTGAGGTAGTGAGGCGTCTTCAATCGTAAAACTTTCTACATAATAATATATTTCTATATATATACAAAGACCCAAGCTAATAAGGATGCGTCGAAGACGACGGACTTACCAAAAAGAGTGAAAGGCATAATTCTGTCTTCTGCCCAACTACGTTATTGTTATATTTTCTCTTTATCTTACAATTAAAGGATTAAAAAGGATTGAAAACTAATCGTATAACAGGTTAGCTTACAATTCCTTTGAAATGTTCTGCTAGAAAACTATTTGTAATAGTAATAATATGTAGCGCCTCAAGAAATATGCTGGTATCCCCGCTCTCCTAATGGACAGACAGATGGGCTGTGAACTGATTGAAAGTATTTGCATGCATTATACATAATATGTAGGAGCTATAACAATAACGATATAATAAATAGGAAAAGCTGTGTGTGTGTAGCTTTAAATATATTTAAAATGAGATTGATTGCTGTTTTGGTATGTTGTTGGACGGACTTTCTTTTCATTTTGCTCCCTATCTACACAATATAGAGTAGAATATAGTTAGGTATATAAATTAAGGAATAATGCATTGGAATGCAAAGCAGAAGCAGTTGAAAAGTAGAGATGACTGACGTAGATTGTAACACACTTAAAATAAACAGGGAAAGTGGAGTGACCCAAATCTCGCAAGTCCAGCAGTCTAATGAACGAATGTATGTGAATGTGGATCGATTATTGGCCACTTACTTGGACGGACGCTGTACTCTTGTGTTGTGTTGTGTATATGTATTATGTAGGTACATAATTTGTATATGTTGTTGTTGTTTTTATGTTATGTATGCACTATGCACTAACAATAAATCCCTTCCTACAACAACCCATAAAATAAACCACTGAAATACTACATACACTTACATACAATTGCAATACCTACCAAATACATTACATGATTATTGGTACATTAGAACCATACACATGTAATAGCATTCCTTATTTGTAATTACATATTTTTTACTTTTTACAGTGCAACAACGACTACAACAATTAGAATTTCCTTCACATCTTGTATGCACATATATAAGTATACTTCTCAATGAACTCTTATATTGTGGATCCAAATATGTAAATAGCTAAAAAGACTGCCAACTAGAAGATGTCTAGAAAAGTCTCATTTTTTAATGTAGGCTTTAGTTCTATTCCATTTTACAAATTCTGGTTGATGATTCAACCAACGACATACTCTACCTGTTTTCTTACGCCACATAAAACTTTTAGGGACATTGATGATATTTATACGAGATGCCAATGAAACTAATTAACTCTCAGTCTCTGCTCAATTTTAGCCTTTTCCAAATTAATATGCTTTCGAAGAATTTAATGGATCATCTCAAATATATAAACTTGTTAAAAGGCTGAGAGGGTAAATAATTTCGTTTGCAGATACCTCAACAGTAAAGATGTCTCCGTACACATGCCATTGTTATTCGAATTAAATATATTATGGATGCTTTGTAGGTGAACATCAACCCTGTGTATCAAGGTCGGGAGCTTCGCTACTGCCTCAACAAAGTGGGCGTTAAATGTCTCGTATTTTCTGAGCCCATTCTGAAGCAGAATTACTATGAAATTATTCTGGGGACAATCCCTGAAGCGGGCAGATGTGATCCGGGGCGCACCAGCTCATCGCAAGCGCCAACACTAACTCATTTGATCTCTATCGGGGAAACCTCATATAAGTAAGTCACTTCCTTCCAAAAATATAACTTGTTGGAAAAAGTCGATCTACTACTTTAGCACCTATTTGTGTAGTGTAGTGTACTGAGGCGATAGCAAGTATGAAATTGTTCAATACGCTTTTTACATTGGAATAACCCAGACCTAAAGGATGGGAACCTAAGTAAATGCAATCTGAAAAGTGAATATAGGTCAAAATATATTTTAAATTTTAAAGGTTTCTTTATTTTGTCTGTAAAAGTGCCTTGTTTAACGTTGAACGGGAAATCTAATTTGGATTTGGTTTTTGTCACTTACTTCCAGAGGAGCGTATCGTTTTGATGAGGTGAAGCACTTAGGGACGAAAATGGAATCTGTCGAGCTGCTGGAGAAAGCGGTGCCTGAAGTACAATTCGATGACGTCTGTAATATCCAGTTCACGTCTGTAAGTAAGCAATTCACTTTAACCATAAACATTTTTAAAATGAATTCCCTTTCTCCTTCTACTGCCCTCCTTATAACTTTCCCCGCATACAACTTGAATATACATTTATACCTAAATATTATATGTACTACAAACGAGGTATACTCCGCATCATCTCTGCATCCCAATATCCATTCCATCTCTATTACTCTATAGCACTACACTAAAAAGCTTTTTTTTTAATAAATCATTTTTAATAAATCATTTTGAAAAAATGAAATGTTTTTTACTTGGATGAAATTTTAGGACAATTTATGTGTTAACACTGATTGACAAGCAAGCTACGATTTTTCAATTATTTCGATATTGAGTTTTTTGAGTCAGGAAAATGGGAAAGATTAAAAAGGGATCATTCTTTTGCTCAGACTGATCTTTAACTTTTTACCTTCTAAAATCCTACCGCAATTAATTGTGCGAAAAATAGCTCATTTACTCTCAAGAATATTGTCTAGAAATGGTTATTCAAGAGTTTGTCCAGTATTTGCTTGCCAAAGGAGGACAGATGTAAAGGGTTACCCTGTACATGTATCTACAGGATCTTTCATGGAGAATGTCCCTTTTGACTTTGGAATGCCATAATTGGAGAACCACAGAAACTGGAGAAATATGGGTTACACTATTCGACAGACCATTATTTTCTAGTTGTTATTTTCTGTTTCTCCAGTTTATGTGGTTCTCCAATTATGGCATTCCAAAGCCAAAAAGGACATTCTCCATGAAAGACCCTGTAGTACACACAGAATAATACCTATCTACGATAAACCCTAATTTTGTTGATTCCAACAGTATATGGAGTATTATTAGATATGTGTACATACTTACATAGCATTCCAGAGTTGACTCATTCATTCATATCCAGATCATATCCATCTCAGAGTCAGCCAGACAAAAACATGAGAGATCTCAAGATCTCAAGTTGTGATCTCTTCAAGGTCGTGCACTGCATACTTACATTACATATCTAAATCTACAGCCCATTGAACTTTCATTTAGTCTCTCCATCTCGATCCTCTCTCGAGATGCGATAGCACATGTCGTCGCCTGTCGCCTTGTTGGACATGTTTGGATTTATAAATTTATTTTATTGTGAAACATAATACAATGAAGATTCTTCAATTACCTACCAACAAATTGCCTTGGTAGCTCCTTTAGTCTGTGCAGCATCCTCGCTTCCAAGAATAGCTTTTGGCAATACTTAATAACAACTGACATGTAAAATTTAAAATTAGATAATTATTATACTCGAATGCATTAGAGTCAGAAATCTCTGTAATTGTTTCAAAAAATCAATTTTTACGGAATTGGTCTACTTTTTAAATGCAAAAAAGGCAAAACGACACTTTCTCTATTGTTGCAAGTTGTTTAATCTCTTTAAGTCTCCAGTTTAGGTCATTTAGCGTTCAGTAATGTAAGTAAGTTTGACCTTGTAGGCATTAGGCATACTTAAGTTGAAATTGGTTGATGCGAGAATTAAACACTCCCACATTCTGTTTTCTTAGTATAATGAGTAATGACGTCTTTTTCCATGTCTCCATTTCATGAGACTACCTTTGCAGTCTTTGTTATTGCTCCCTTTGGTAATGTTGATTCCACCTTTCAATAATTGTATGCGGCAGTTAATGCGGCAAAAGAGAAAAATTCTATTTTTTCTAATTTGTTATTATGCTAGTGAAGTAGTACCTACAGTCTACAGTACCTAGTACCTAGGGGTAATTAGTAGATTGCAGTATACCGTAGGAATTAGCATGCTTTCTTAGTACGTTGTATTATAATAAACTGTGGCAAACGGATATACTCAACGCATCAAAGTCGTCTCATATTATCCCTATTACAGATATTATTATACTTTTCTCGTGTCTCTCATTGGGTCTCCCACTTATGCTATGTCTATCATATTTTATTTATTTATTGTACAAATACTGCCGAAGAGGTCATTTACATTATCAGTGTAATTTATATATAAGAGATTGGGTACTGTGTTATACATATATATTATTATGTTTGTTTTTGTATGGGTGGTCACAGGGGACAACTGGGAATCCGAAAGGGGTCATGCTCTCTCATCACAACATCGTCAACAATAGCTTCATCGTTGGGGACCTGTGCGGATTCACCCCAAAGGTGAACTTAATTAATTTTATCCATTATACTCTACAAATTATGTTTTCTATCAATGCAATGTAGCACTACTGTGTGAACTACTACATAATAATAGTATGCGAATCTACACTGGGTTGTGCAATTATGTATACTACTTATATGGTTGGATTGGAATTGCAAATTGGAATTCACCTAATCTAAATTAAATATTTAGTCCATTAGTAGCCATTTTTATGCAACAGTAGAACATTGCTTTATTTATATAAAGTGTATATACTGTATGTAGGTATACTATCATACTGTTAGTAGCACGCTATAACTATTTAGTGATTTTGTATTCATAGCTTAACGGAAGCAATATTGGCATAAACTCAGATTTGACTCACTAAGAAAATGCCTCCTCCCCCATCCTCCCTTTTAATGCATTCAAAATCAATAATGGAATACCATATACTAAATATAATATTCTATTATGTATTTATATGTATTTATTTGTAGGGGTGAAGGAAGATGAAATGTTAATTAAATGGATGGATCTGAAATAATCTGAATACTACTAGAATACTACACAATTTATTATCTAAGCATTGCATTCTGTTGTAAACCCATATGCCTGTACTTGTCCTAGTACTATCTGTTGTATAATAATATTATGTTTATTTAGTATTCACTGAAGTCACCCTGTTCCAGTCCACACCGACCTTTTCCATGTCTGTATCTATTTATGCTAGCAATTCTAACATCTATCTGTAGTAATGCAAGAACTCTGCCTTTATACCTAGTCTAGTACAATAATCCAGGCATCGTGTTTGCAAAAAGGAACGATTCGGGCAACTCAAAACCTCGTATTGACATAAATGTGTAGGTATACTAGATTTAGGAGTGCAGAGTTCACCATAAAGGCTAGCGAAACCCTAGGGAGTTACTAATTGCACAAAATATGCCTAAATAATAATTAATTAATTAGTTGCTCATCACAATGTTGGGAATTGAAGCTTGGGCGATAGTTTTCTTTTCTTGATAATTATATTAATCTCATTACTCATTGCGATATATAATAATTATTTATTTAAATTGTGTAATTCAAGTAAAAAGTTCTAATAGCTGTTTAAAATAAATTATAATTAATTATTAGGACAAAATCTGCTTGCCTGCTCCATTGTTTCATTGTTATGGAGGTGTGGCTGCAGCCTTGGCGTCACTACACTTCGGAGCTACCTGTATCATGCCAGGGGGGCCATTTGATCCAAAACTAACCATTCAGACGGCAGCAAAAGAAGAGTAAAGAATACAAATCTCGTATTGACATTACTTGTTCCCTCAACGGGCATAATAAGTAGATTAGTGTGTACCTAATATTTTATTAATTAATTCATATTTATATTTATATGATGACGCTTAAGGTGTACAGTTATTTATGGAACTCCGACAATGCACATTGACATGCTAAATATCCCCGAATTCGGGAATTATGATTTGTCCTCTCTTCGGTTGACTTCCACGGCTGGAGCCATTTGTCCCGAAGAGCTCATCAAAGAAATGAAAGTGAAATACACGGTGGATGCGGTTGTGGTTAGTCTCCTTTCCTTTCCTTTATAGTTAATAGTTACACAAGTACTGTGGGGATTAATTTCATTAGTGAGGCAACTCATTTTTATTTCTTTATCTTCAACTTTACTTTACAAGAATCTTTATTTTACAGAGTTTCTACGGGTTGACAGAGACTAGTCCTGTATTCTTCCAAAGTCTGCCAGAGGATTCTGACCAGCTAAGAGCTACGACAGTTGGCTATCCCCATCCTCATACAGAAGTGAGTATTGGTAATTAGGTCATTATTTACTAAGAGAGATCCTTTATTACTATTACTATTGGGCATTCCTTTATATAAGCTACGATATGCATAATGTGCAGAGCACATACTGTTTTATGGAAACCCATAAATCCAATCTTAAATATTGAGAATATTGACCTTGTCTAATTCCTGTTTTTATTTTCCCATTATTGAATATTTGTGTTATAATTATAGTTTCCATTTACTTGTATATTGTTCAAATATTAAATTAAGCAATAATAGGGTGGGAAAGGTAGAAGCACGCTCTCACATACAAGTTTATATTTGAAATGGATTTATTTAGGTGAAGCTGGTCGACCCATCGGGAAAAATAGTGCCAATTGGCACAGAAGGGGAAATGTGTACGAGGGGCTACCTGACAATGCACGGCTATTGGGATGACCCGGTCAAGACGGCCGAAGTCATGAAAGCCAGATGGTTCCACACAGGGTAACTTTTACTCGCTTTATATTAACTACAGTTCAGCAATATAATTTATAGCAATATAAACTAGATCAACTACATAGGTTACCAGAAATAGTAAAGAGTGTCGTGTCAACACGTAAGTTCACCTGAAATTGCATTTGTCAGTTTTGGGTGTGAGACACGCAGGAGGGGAAAGAGTCACGAGATGTCAGTTGTCACTGACCTCTTTTTAATTTTCTCTCCACTCATTCTTGTATTTTCTTATACTAATGTGGTGACTCACTAACTGAACAATGAATGAATAATTTTATCAGAGATCTGTTTGTGATGGAGGAGTCTGGTCATGCCAAAATAGTTGGAAGACTCAAGGACATGATCATCCGTGGAGGAGAAAATATTTACCCGAGGGAAATAGAAGAATTTCTTCACACAAATCCTAAAATTCAAGAAGCTCATGTATTTGGTGTCCCAGATCAACGGATGGGGGAAGAGGTTGCCACTTGGATAAGTCTTAAGGAAGGGAAATCTTTGACCAAAGAGGAATTGAGAGCATTCTGCAAAGGACAGGTACAAGACTTTATCCGTCAACATTTTCTATACATTTATAGAATTTATTTTTGTCAAATATTCACATGTTTTTCATTACAGATTGCCCACTACAAAATTCCACGTTACGTCCATTTTACAACGGAGTTCCCGAAAACAGTTTCAGGAAAAATTCAAAAATATAAAATGCGAAGCGAGACGATTGCTCAACTTGAACTAAAAGCCAATTAAAAATATTATTTTTATTACAAAAATTCTCTCACTTCGGTTTTATAAGCATAATATGTACTATTTGCACTATTCGGAATTCCTGTAAGAGTCCTTTGAATGCGAAGAAAACTTGGCACATACAAATTTTTGTGCTAATATGTAAGTACTATGTTACTTGTAAATAATTAAATAATGCAATATTTTTTACTATGTTGTTATTGTGCCACTTGTGCTTATTTTACATTCTTCTGAACCACTGATGCATCATACAGAATGTTTTGAAGGCATAATATTTTCTATTTACTATATTTGGGCAAGTCGAAATGGATGCATAATGTGTGGGATATGATGGACCATGCAATCCTGTTAGTATTATGTTACCTAGCCTGTCTTAATTTTAGTTAACCGTGAAAGTCTTGCTATATTTTAATTTAAAATTTAATTATGGTCTTTTATTTATTCTATTCTTAATCAATAATCATTCTCTAATTCCTTTATGAGGTTGCTGTCTCCTCCACATTCTAGTTTAGGTAGTTGGTGTCACTCAGTCTTTATTGTGATCAATCTAAATAATGTTCAAGTATGTATGTTGTTCTAAATTCTTTAATTAGTAACTTGATTATTGATGTTATGATCTAAATCTTGTATGTAAAGTAACCAACCAACTATTTTACGAATAACTGTACCAAATCTCGCCCTATAAAACGGTCTCCAATCGCCCAAACTTCAGTTAAGGTTAGCTCTCCCATTCTAATAGCTTGGGCAACTCATATTCGTTGTTAGCGTCTTCACACTTTTAATTAAATAAATTACTTCTATCATTTTGTGTGTAATAATCTGTTTTTATCTTTCGATAACCATGCAGGTACCAAATTTTTGTACGTAACAATATTGTACACAACGCCATTACAAATTGATGTGCCAATTGCCGTGCAAGTCAGAAATTAATACTTTTGTGGTTTAAAAATGCCAATAAATATTTTATTTTTTTCAGAGTTCAGTTTCAGAGTGATTGAATAGTGTAATGAGTGAATGAGGTAAGAGCATCGACCCTCCTCGTCTTATTAAAGAATACAAGAAGGAAATGAAGTATTTATTTATTACAGACTACAGCCTATAAGTGTACCCACTCTAATGTACATTTAATAGTAGCCTTTTTGATCTTCGTGTTGTTGTCTTAACTTGCACCTTGGTCTGTAGGTCTTGCTTGATGTAGGCATTTCTGTTCTATATTTTGTGATATGTGTGTGGGGCTGTTACGCTGTTACGCTGTTCTGTTATTTGCTATTGTGATTAATTCATAGAGGTGAGTTCCCATAATGCAATTACCATTGCTCTACTTTTTATTTTGGGAGAGCGAGTTGTTTGATTGTAGTCTCTCGGGACTCACTCACTTACTTATAAACCCTTTCCTCCATTTACTACATAATATATTGTCCCAATATTCATATGTGAATGTATTTGTACATGTCCTAGGCGCAGGTGTATCTAGTGCATAATCGTCAAGCAGTGCATAATCGTCAAGCAGAGGGGACCTTGTGCCTAAATATTATGCAATTTTTTTGTAGGTGTTTTCAACCTTTCCAATCTATTATCAATATTTAATTAAACTGCTTTGATTTTTAGTGGGCCCACACCCATGTACTTATAATGCCACCACAGCCTCATGTGTAAGCTTTCTCCTACTTTCTCCAAGTACTACAATGTCATCGTTTCAAATTCCTAATGTTTTTCCGTATCTTTTAAAACTTTAAAACCTACTTAAGAAATGGACATTGTGGGCCTACGACAACTATAGTTGTCATTGTATAAGTAGTAAAGTATATTATATGAGTGTGAGTGAGTGTGTGGATAGCTTTGAGTCGAGTGAGAATTGAATGTGAGTGTATGAAGAGGAGGAAACATGCAAAGAAGCGATTCGTCACATTTCGCTGCACGCTCACCCGCTCCCGAATCCCATGAAGAAAGAAGGAACTTATAAATCTCAGACCGCGAGACCTTCTTACAATTATTTTAACTCACTTCAACTTCATTCCACTCAAAAGTCAAGTAATACTATTAGTATATAGTACCTTTATAGTACTATATACATACTCGTAAAACACTCATTCTGAAGGTACGCATTCTTCATGAAAATCATTCAACAGTTCCTTCCGCAGAATTTCGATGTCAACCCGCTAACTAAAAATGATATTCATTTTTATGCACAACTATGTACTAATGAAACGTGTGTGGAAAATGTGCACAATATGTACACACTTATTCTGTCTTAGACAAAAAATAACCAATTATTTAAAATAAAAGCGTAATAATTATTCTATTCGCTAAGGCGAAACCCCGACCTGGCGTCTGACTATTACTATTACTACCCGTTAGACTGTTTATATCAACAAGCGTAATTAAAAACAATCGTGTTCTCTCTAGAATACTAAAAATATTGCATTTTTTCAAAATACTACTAACCTCTATTATCCTCATCTCTCCTTTCTACTAACCCTATCATCAATTCTCTTGAGTTGTATAACAGTTTGAACAGCCCATACATCAATATCATAATCTGCAATAGATAACACAGGCGAATATACTAGTCTTTAATGTAATCAAACGCTTAATTCTAGAAAGCAGTATTTTATATAATTAGGTAACTTATTAATTATTTTTCAAGGGTAATTCTCTTATTTGTACACTGATATCTTGTCTCCTGCCCCTGGCCCCGGAACCAAGTCATAAATAAAGGAAAGCTTAATTAAACGTCGTTTCCTAACAAGCCGACTTATAAAGTTAACAAAAATTCAGAATTGCTTGAAGATTTTAGTTTTAAACGTATTTGATTTTCTAGAAATATGTGACAAATTAGTAGGTGAACTCCAAAAATAGCTGTTTGTAGGCTTTATTTTCGGAAAACAATTACACTGTACTCTGAAAAAGGCAATTTAGTTAGTTAGTACATAGTTGGGTAGCATTTATTACTATTAGTACTGATAGTATGTAGTAGCTGTCATTACTAGACTTGTATGCCTTGACATATTATAATTAAGTTATAAGACGTATATTCGTTGGTCTTCTGCAGCCAGAGCAATGTAATAGTTATTTTAGTTGAAGGAGAATGGATGGAAAAATGAATGTAAAAAAACTGCCAAGCCACCATATACAGCCCGCCCGATTGAGTATATTGCTGCATAATTACGACAAATATCCTTATAAATAGTAGATAGAAATGTTTAGGTTATAAATTCTATGG